>JBBPRS010000569.1:0-10917 GCA_038093155.1 Boletus huronensis
CTCATCTCACGCCGTTCACATTTACACCGTATAGCCTCCACGCCCCTCCCCCACCACCCCAAACCCAATCGTCCACCGCCGACACCGACACCGACGGGACCACCGGCGTCCTCGGCCTTGTCCCCCACCAACTCCGGGGCTTCCTCGCCCAGTTCCGAACGCTCCTGATCACCGGGGCCGCGTACGACCGGTGTACGGGCTGCTGCGAGACCGTGTTGAAGGCGTACGAATCGGAGGGGTTCGGAATGCTGTTGAAGGCGTTTAACATGACGGGGTATTTGGAGGCGTTGACGGGGTTGGATAGGTTGTATGATGAAGGGGATAAGGCGTTGGAGAGCGTGGATTGGGAGGAAGAGGAAGAGGAGGATGGGGATGGGGCGTAGGTGTGCTGGGATAGGTGTAACGACTTAGTAACTGGCTATTGAATCGGATCCGGGAATGGCATCATATACTGTGCGGGAAACTCAGTGAGGCAGCCACCATTCGTTGCTTTGTTGACCCTCAGGCTCTGTTATGTGCAATTGTCGTTCACTGTGACGGGCAGGGAGACAGGTAGGCAGAAGTGAGCATGCCAAACTTGAAGAAAAGTATGATGGCGGATGTAGATGACATGATGCCAAAGTGGCGATCGGCAACCTAGTCTGGAACCTTGCGATCCTGAAAGAGGCTTTTGTAAACGTCCGCTGTGACCCTTGGCGCATCGTTGGATAGGATCGTCCACATCGTTGCGATGACACCCTGGTACCCCGCAAGAAGCATTCCCGCCGCAGTATGGATAGCCTCCTCCGAAAGTTGCTGGTCTCCCGTTGCAGTTTGGCATGCAGAGAGGAACGCAAGACCTCCCTGAGGGCGTGACAATTGAGCGATATCGGAAAGCTTCAGGCGTCTGCAGTGAGCGAGTAGGAGACCGCTGTCGAACGGATTCGTGCCGTCTTGCGTGCCGTGACATGCAAAATGCACCCAGTCCGTGTCTGTCATCTTCGCCAACACATCCTCAACTGTCCCATCCGCATCCTGCAAGCCAACAAATGGCGACGAAGACGTCACCTCCTTGATGACCTCCATCCCCATCGGCACGCCCCTGAGCGAGCCTGACCGTCCGTGTTTGGTTGACGGACAGCTGGCAAGCGGATATTACGTGACGTCACTTCCGTATCTTCCTGGGATGGCAGCTTGAGTGCACTCATCGTAGGGACGAGACAACAAAGTCTGAAACATTCGGTCCTCGATTGGTTATATCAGCCCGCATTCTCCTCGGGTATCGTCTCTGTTTTACCACCGAAAGGCTGTCGGTCGAGGAGGAAGTCAATCCAAGGATGAACAAGCATCAGCGAATCCATTCGAGAGAGATCCTCTGTGGTCTTGATCTCGACAGTGCCGAAGGCATTCGCCTTTGCACGAAAGACATGCCTCGATGCACTCCGAGTTGCCGATACAGGCGCGAGTGCAAAGGTAATGCAGGGAAGCTTCATCCGTTGTCCTGCAAGAAACAGTACCGGAGGTTTATGTAGTCGGTCATACAGCTTCATGAGCGAGTTTAAATTGAGCGAAGAAGCACGTAATTTGGTACTGATCGTCTCCATTTCGGCATCCCCGATGGCTGGTGGAATGTGCGTTGTCGGGGACTGGCTGAAAACTATAATGTTGGCTGGAAGGCAACCATTGAAGTTGCCGGATTTTCCTGTATATGCCAGGATGCTCGTGTACCCAGAGCCTGTGATCAGCTGCCCCAAGAGCCGTCCGAGCGAATCCTTCCCTTCACCATATATGACGGGCAGGGAGACAGAGAATATTCCAAGTAACGAGTAGGCTGCATCCTCGACCCGTGTTGCTTGCCGTGTGGACGCCAGACGCAGCTTCTCCCGTATGTGATCTAAGCCTGGTTGAAGTGCCATCAAGGCTCGTGCCGAGACACCAGTCGCCTCCTCCATCTCTGAGATGATTGTAGGTGATTCCTTGTGGTTGGGAATATCAAGGTTCATGTACGATATCCAATCCTGAGTGTAGAACCGAACCACCTTGGCTGCAAGATATTGCTGGAAGGTCCAGGCCCGAGTGTTCAGAATGCTTCTCACGAGATCGCCGCGCTGCGACGGGGAGCGAACACCACGGAGAAAAACGATCATCACGGCAGAACCCTGATACCATTTGAACATGGAAACCCTGGCTTCCTGGAGCACGATATGATCCTGTTTATAGATACAACAGTTATCGCTCCATGCCCAATTGAATCCGGCGTCTCGCACAATCTTGCAGAACATTTGGAGCTTGTTATGGGTGAGAGATTCCTCGAGATCATAGACCGCAATGTTTATGACCTTCTCAAACAGAGGTTCGTTCGCTTCCAACTTGTGCGAAAATGTGGCATAACGGTAGTACTGTGTAACTTCGTGCTCGATACGGGCATGGTCAATTTGTGTCGTCATGGAAGAAATGAGCTCCGTGAAGATGGGCAATGATTCGAATGCAGCGGCCTGCTTGGATTTGTTGCAGAGACGACCAGAAGTGATGTTGATGAGCACTGGTGGTGACTCGCGAATGGCATCCTGAATGGCTCTGCGGACCGTCACTTCCGTCTCCGCTGGATTGATGTACCGGCGAGAGCGCTCTATGAGACAAGACCAATAGATAGACCTCAGTACGATGTCATCACCCTCACCACAAAATCTCTGGGATTGCGACATCATTGAAAGCTAAAGTAAGGAGCTGTGCTGTAGGTACAGTGAGTGAGTGAATAGGAAACGTGCACGGGTGGACATACCTCAGTCGTAGTAGTAAGAAGGCTGAGGCCTGAGGTATGCTACTATGGAAAATCAGCGTATTGGGGGTAGAACATGGGTACCAACGCGTGAGAAAATTCTACCGTATGAAGTGAGAAAATCTTTCCTGTTTAGTTCAAATCGGAGTTTGCTGAGAAATTTCACCCATTTCCTTTTCTTCGTACTTTGTCAGAACCGCCACCCCACTCACTTCCCCCCGCTAACTTGGTCTCCCGCACATCGTCAGGCATGGCAACCACTACCCACAGCTCTTCCATTTCGCATACATCTCCCGCAAATACCCGAGATAACACATCCTCGGGGCCCGGCGAAGCGGACACGACAGTGAATCACATTGATTTCTGGGTTCCGGGGAGAATCCTGGTCGCCTGTGATTAACCTGTGAGGCGGTTTCTTTCCCACCCGCCCTCGCAGCTCACCACAGCCCTAGATTGCCTCGGAGCCGGACAGCGCTCCGTGCTCCCACCCACTTTCCCGCCTTGTGTCTCACTGCTCTCCTGTCACTACCGCATTGTATGATTTGTTTGTACATACATCACACATATCCAGCTCCATCTTGATCTTTCCCCAGCCACGTGTGGCTGAACCTCCTGCATATGCAGGAACAGTCCACAAGTGCAACAGGGATGTATTGTTCTCGAAAATGCTCAATAGGGGTTTCCCTTTCTCGAGAAAGTCCAAACATAGATCCTACTCCCAAGCAGGAACTACGCCAATGGGAATGTTCTCCAATGTCTCTGAGGTTCTTGAGAAAGGAGTGGGGCAGTTCTCTGCAGCTCTAGAAAATTTAAATTGTTCTTAACGAGGGCGATTGATACAATATAAAGAGGTGGTAGTGCTGGGAGCTTTAGTTCCAGAATCCTGAGCATCAGTAACTTCAATACCTGCGAATTCGACCTACCTCTCTTGCTTGTTATCCTTGCTCTACGATAATCTCACTGAATTCGATCACCTGTTCGACAACCAGCGCCAGAATCTCTTCTGCCCAAAGTAAAATATCGCCGCGAACTCGAACGACCCCATCATGTGGGGCTCGCTTTTTTCTGTAGGATGGACTTGTTTTGAGGCAAAAAGCAGCAACGTTCTCACATGCAACTTGTGAGCTGCCCGGCCTCAAGTCCGAAGACGTAGTGTGTTGTGATGGACAACGGACATCCAGCAGAACCGTCTCACGATCTCTGGGAGACGCTGGCGTGCGCGCCAGGATGAGGGGAGTTGAGTACGCTGTGCGCGAACGTCACGTTTGGATGTTTTCCCGGACCCTTTAGCCTCCCCATTTTAGAATGAAGGTATGCATCCGAATACATTCCCAGGGATAACTGACCCATACTTTCACTTTGCACAGGCCGAGGATGTGAAGGGCCAAGATAGGAGAACGGGTGTATTGACTGTTCACGTTCCCGACAGTTAGTACTGAGTCAGCAGCTTCTCGAATGGCTCAACTGGAGACTTTGGGAACAAGAAAACACTCGCCATGTGATTGATCAGGTTTTCGGACGTGTACACACCGCGATAACGGGGACGTTTGATGTACTCGCGCTTGGATAAATGGCATAAAAGCTAGTATTCTCGAGACTCAATTAGTCACCCAGTCTAACTTCTTCAAAGTGTTAGCAATATGACCGAATCGTGGAGGAACGGAGCTTGTGACGCAGCACGCTTGACAGTGTAAAGATGCGGAATGTAGTAACAAGGAATGTTGGAATTACAAACTACCGAATCAACAAAATCAGATTCTAAACATGATTTCCTGGATATGATGGTGGCTAGAGCAACCAAAGTAGGGTGAATTGAGAACTGTGGAATAAATGTGCTGAACCCTACTAGATCTACAGGAAAAATTTCACGCACCCTTGTCTATGTCTATCTTTCGCTACATGCAGATATTTGATATCACGAGGAAAGCCGACGGTCGAAAGCGAATGCTATAGCTTGCATTTTACTCTCGTAGCGGCCACCGCATGTTCTGGTCGTCCCAAATACCACAATGTTGCTTCCTTCATCTCTCCCATCAGCTCCCGTATAATGTCTGCGCTATGTACGTTCTCGTCATAGAATGAGAAGTACTGAAACTGTTTTCGGGAGGTCACCGCGCCCAGGTAAATTTCCCCCGGCCGTATATGGTAATGCGTCTGCCAATATTCAATGTGTAGCCGTGGGGTTTCGCACTCTATCACAACGTCATCCGGAATTGTGCAGACGGGATATCCCGCGCGGTGGGGGTGAGGGGACAGGGAGAGCGGGGAGAGTTGGTGGCCGGCGGGCAACGGATAGTCGAGTGGAATCATGTAATCCATCTATGATGCAACTGGTCAAACGGCGTCGCAAGATTCAGACCACACTCACATCCCCCAAACTTGCTCCCCGTTGAGCAAATACGGGTCCAGGAGCTGGCAACGGAATAAGCTGTTGAGCCTCGGCACTGGGCACGACCCGCTCTCCAGCCTGACGCCAGGTCGCTGCCCTCTTCGCATTCGGTTCCAGCGTATCGCTATGTGCCGCAATGCACATTTCGATAAACAGGGGATTTCGAAACAGCCTCTCACTCTCCAACTTCATCCGCTTGCACCGCAATAAGAATCGGTCAAACGACAGGAGATCCTGGAAAAGAGGTGCGCCATCGACGAGTTCCAAGTGATCAATGTTCTTGCTAGCCATCGCGCCCAGCGGCATGAACGGGAGAATATGGTGGTAGAAGCTAGAATTCAGTCCTACTTCCCCGGAGCCCCCATTTCGGAACCAGTCGTCCCAGTGTGGACGGAGGTTGACCGGTCCGATGAACAGCATCGGCTGGCATTTTCGGTACTCCCATTCTTCTTCCAAAATTTCACCTCTCAGATACCGGCGGCATAACAATCGGGAGAGAGCGACCTGACTTAACGCGTGGTATGCAGCATTGAGAGTGACGTCGTGACGTCGGCAGTTAGAGAGGATAAGCGCGGAAACATCCCGTGGGAATGATATCACCTGAAGGCGCGACCTTGCAGGCGTAGATGCCATGGCTTGTGTGAAATTTCCAGGCAACGTGTGGCCGCCCTATCACTTTTATGTCAGTGCTATACTGATTCAGAAAAGACTGCCTCTTACTGAGAGTCGCGCACGTCGCACAATATAAAAGGCATACCCTATTGCTCTCCTCCACCTCCGTTTCACGAGTTGCATATCATCGGGAAAAACCCGACTCTCCATCGGATAGCACATCTGCAGTCTCTCCTCGATTGGCGTGGGATGAGGATCGAACGAAGTCGCTAGTGTTTGGAAAAATGATCGGAGAACTGTGCTCGTCGAGGCTCCATCCGTGATGCAGTGAGCGATGATGAGAACAACGTGAAAATGTTCTTGTCGATCCGTTCGCCGGAGCACATATACTCGGGCGGGCAGTTTCGCAGACAGTGGTCGTGGGCCATCCATGTTATTGGTGATGAATCGTTCAGCGTCACGAAACGACGACACGGTATCAAAGGTCACATCTTTCTCGCGAAGGGAGGTGACATCCTGCTCGCGAACAACAAAGTGGAGACCGCTGTCTTCTTCGTGTACCTCGGCCGCAATGAGAGGAAAGCGCCGTTTCACGGACGACCACGAGCGGCGCACGTTGTCCGGAGCATGGATGCCCACGTCCCTCGGTCGCGTGATGCGGAGATGGGCATGCATTACAGTATCAGTTGTGCCATTCCAGATGCCATTCCAGTACCAAGCTGTTTCTGTAATACCGAGCGGTCGGCGCCATGAACGTCGCCCAGGGATTGTTCCGGTCTGCGTCCAGGTAGTCATCGCAAAGGAGAATAACTTGGATGATCCGCCGCTGCTGCACTTTATATGTACGCAACCCATGCATTCGTAATTTTGGGACAATTATACACGCTCCAAGGTACCATCCAGCCTCCCGGGTTGTGCCTTCGTCGCTTAGAAAGTCTAATTCAACTGAGCTCTATGAGCTTTCTGAGGTTGTTTGTCGCAAACGCCAGTCAGCAGCCAAGAGCGCTTCCCAGGAATGTGCGAACATACCGCATAGTATTTGCGGATCATTCTGATAGGTGAGATTTTCATTGATTTGACGTTCTTCCCACCGGAACATAGGTCAAGGCGGGCCGTATGGTATTACGGAGCGTAGAAACCAGCGCAGAGTTGGCATGGCAGGCAATGGCAAAAGTGCTGACTCAGCGTCCCAGTGTTTTGTAGTTTGTGATGATTTCCATCATTCCATCATTTGTTGTTCATCATTTTGACTGGTCAGCGCCATCCCCAACAGCTTTTCTGGTTGCAACTTCAATCAGCCCGTGGGCTGAGCTTGCCCCAGCGAATACGACGGATACTAACTTGAAGGTGGGGCATTCACACGGCATCACACTGACCCTTTCGTCGACAAGCTTCGTGACGATCTTATTAAAAACTTACACTTATGATTTCTATAACAGCCTTACTGAACTGTGTGTGTAATGTGGTCAGGAACCTTTGGCCAGCACATACCGTGGATGAAACGAGAATGTGGCGTATCCGACGCCCAAACGCGGTGCGCACAACATGAAGCTTAGTGAGCGCGACATATACCGACTCGGACGTACGAGGCACGCGGAACGCGGTGAGCGCAACATACATCACGGACGCCATAGGGATCATCAACCACTGGCGGGTACCTCACCCTCTTTTCAATTATCCACCGTTCGCTGAAGCGCCCCACGGCATCGCACTCTGATTATATATCTCCCTTTAAGGTGGTAAGCCATTCCCACGCCCATATAAGGGCCTACCCAGAGGTACTTACCAAGCCCCATCCTGCCCGGCGGCGCCCAGTCAAGGCATGGCTTTCAGGTCAAGTCAGGTACATAACATCGCTGCTTCCCCGTTTTATCTAGGAATTGACAATTGTCGGCAGTGCTGGCAGTTACTGCATGTTTTAGTTAGAATGGTGCGCCCGGTGTCTGTAAAAATCTACAGGTATTTATGATATGATGTTGTCTATCCCTGGCACCTGGTGTGCATGATGATAGTACAGCGCTTTCTCTTTGCCCTGAACTAATTGAATCACAGGATCAGCACAGGATGCCATGACCTTATAATCTCTTGCGAATCTTTGAGTAGGCATTCACGACACCCCCACTGGCACCTTCATACCTGTCATGATGATGGCCGGGTCATCATCGCAAAACCGTCAGTCCCAGTTCAGTCCCTTCATTTCTTGCCTTCGTTGACATACTATCCTTAGCAGTCAGGAGCGAGCCTACGCCCGCGACTCGAATGCCATTTGAAAGATGGCGGCAACTCCTTCCAATGACGTTCCAACACAACAGAACCCCCACAATCACCTGCTACGACAACCTAGGGAAACGCAAAGTCCACGGGCTGGAACAGCGATACGTCAGCCCTACCACAGGCATATGCCGCAAGCTCGTCGTTCAATCTGTGCACCCAACAAAAGGGTCAAACGAGCATCCCATCAGCGACCACACAGGCCATGTGAGCAAGCTTGCCATCTGGCTCATATCAACCAACCCTTTTCATCGGAGCAATTTTTTCGCATGGACGGGGACTTGGTTGTTGTTTGAGGTCAAGCTGCTTTGGTCTTTTCTCTGGCTGTGCGTACAGGTGTGCGCACAACTGTTCATGATAGATTTGCCAGAAGACTCGACGGATGACTCGGAGGTGTATAACACGGGCAACTACAAGCCTTATATCCGCGAGTTCAACGGTCAACTCTGGGAAGCGCGTTCGAAGAAAGAGTATTCCAGCCGCGTCAAAGGCGAAGACGAAAAAGAAAGAAACATCATCACGCGCTCGCTTTACCCCCGCCTTATCATGATTCACGATCCTAGCCGGGATGAATGGTTCCCGTGTACAGAACCCAGCATCATCATGAGCAACAAATTCCTCGCCATCTCGTACCGTGCCGCCGACGTGTATACCCCTGGTCCTAACGAGAAGAGGGAAAAAGAGTCGTTCACACAGGAAGTTCGTCTCGCAACTGTTCAACAGAATTTCAACGCGTACTGGCTTGACTTGGAGTGCATCGGGGACACGCCAGATGAGAAGAATCTTGATGTCTATTGCATGGCAGACGTCTACCGTGGCGCAGAGTCCACCCTGATCATGCTTGGGAACGCGAGGGAAGGCGAGCAGGCCGCATGGGAACGTTGGGGTGGAAGAGTTTGGACGTTACCCGAAGCCCTCCTGAGCCGACGTCTCTTGTACAAGTATCGTGACCGCAGCAACATCAACTCCATCTCGCTTCTCCAGCTGGCAAACTTGGCTTATCCGAAACCTGGCTTGGAGCAGGCTGTCATGAATGCTTACAGCGGGAAAGACCCGCTGGAGAGACTTGAGCGTCTTTCGCTCCTCAAATCTGCGATATGGCGGCGCGGCATTAGCGTTGCTAGTATACCATCCCCGCTTCCAACGTCGACCATCGAAAAGACCTCTCCCAGGAGTGGCCCGCACGCAGCAGAACGTACGTACGCCCTCATGGGCTTCTTTGAGCACCGTATCCAGCCCAATTATGCCGAAGACGAACTGCGCGCGCTAGCGCGCTTATCTATGGCCAACGACAACGACCGCATCGCAGAGCGTATGGTGTCACTCTTACCTTCCAGTCCCCACCCGAACGCATGTTGGTACGCCGACGACGACATCTACGAAGCAAATCTTTGGGACATCATCCCCGAGATCCAAGTTGCAGGGGTGACCGAGAACGGTGCGCTCGTCGTCGACGGATGTCGCGCGGCATGCATCCGATGGAAAGATTTCCCAACAATTGCATTCGATAAGACCGATTCGGCGAGGAGGACAGTGCTCGGCTTCCTCCCTTACCTGGCTTGGCCGATTTTCATCGTTGGCATTGCGATGACGGTGACGACGATCTCGGTCAAGGGTGGGCTCGCGCTGCTCGTGGTCGGGATTGTGTTACTTTTGGCCTCGCCGAGGTTGTTTGTGATCAGTGAGGCGGGCCGGGTGGTTGCTGCACAACCGTGGTTTATTGGCGTTAAAGGCGTCCTGGACATCAACACTGCAGCGAAGCATCTGTACGGCGGTGGGAACATGGGACGCCATCGGCGCCTTGATTACACACCGAGCGGGTCAGAATTCGCAGTGCCTGACCAAGGTACCATTCGTGGGGGCTCCAAGGAGCAACAAGACAAGGCTAAGGCGACAGAGGCGCAAGGCATTCAGATGTATACGCTGATCGACACGTGCTCGTCGGCGGTATATTACTTCCGTGCAGAGAGACCGCCGACGGTGTGTCTGTTCACCGGAAGGGAAGGCGGGCTTGGGAGGTTCGTATTGTGCTCGGAGAGGTGCAGTGTTGGCGAGTTGCACAAGGAGACTGTGCTTAGGATGCCGACGGAGGTGAGTCAGAATATGCAGATGTGTGGATGGGTTGCGCTTGGATGAATGATGATGAGGTCGGTCTTGACGTGACTAATATGCATACGGTACTTTGTGAGCTAGTCGTCTTGAATCCCTGTATGCCATCATAGCGAATCTCCTATGCTGTAGTCACTATCTAATACGGAATCATGCAGCACATAGTCATTACTAATGATGACAAGTGGATGGAGAATATTCCGAAGCACACATGTGGGCCTAGACATTTTGTCCTCAGGATGTTGCAATCATTGGGCCCAGGTCCTGACAAGCTCTGAATAGTGGCGTTGTCGACGCCTCCAGGGCAGATTCTGAGGGAAGTACACACTGAATCGCGCAAGGGGTGGTACGAAGATCAGCTGAAAGGTTCATTGCGCTGAGTTGACTGGTCGCCATCTACCACCGTATCGGGAATACGCCAAATCACGCGCCATCATTTTGACGACCAGCAAATCTGAGATCTCTGCAATTTTTGTGATGAGTCAAGTGGGCAGGAAGCAAAACGATTGAGAATTGATATCATTCATAGAAGGCCAAGAATCCTCGTGAAACGTCCGTGA
Organism: Boletus huronensis; assembly: GCA_038093155.1. Taxonomy (NCBI): domain Eukaryota; kingdom Fungi; phylum Basidiomycota; class Agaricomycetes; order Boletales; family Boletaceae; genus Boletus; species Boletus huronensis. Next base: position 10,700 of record JBBPRS010000569.1, read on the forward strand.
TGGGAGAAATATAACGATCGCGCTATTTGCTGTCAGACGCCCACTCAATCTGAACATACTAGACGTAACATGTTTCGAAAAGAGAACGGTCACGGTGGTGGTACAATCATTCGAATATCGTAGTTTTGGGATAAGAGATTTCACGAAGAGAGGAGGAAGTATGCACGCCCTCACGAAAGGATCGCATCTCTAATCCGACAGAAAGACGTAAGATTAAG
>JBBPRS010000570.1:0-10913 GCA_038093155.1 Boletus huronensis
TCTTCCTCTTTCAAAGACATAAAGTCCTCACAAAAAGGAGTGATATGATGGGTAGATCCTGAATCAATCATCCAATGATCACAGTTGAATTTAGAGTGAATAGAAGATGTGTTTGCCTCTGCAACGCAAACGCAAGCAGGTGTCCCACTTGGATACCAATCCAAATCATAGTCACATTCATTATCTACAAAACCAGGATTGTGTTCAGTACCATCCCATACATTTATGTCACAACTATCCAAGCCATGTTTCCAAGTACCATCAGGGTTTCTGCGGTTGTCTCCATTGTATGTTTTGTCAATGGGTGAAGCTTTCGCCTTCCCAGTGTTCCACCATTTAGGCTTTGAAGTTCCTTCCTCAAGCGGAAATGACTGAGGAGGAATGGACACGAAAGGGAGTCTTGGAAGTGGATGCGTGAGGAGTAATGGTAGTGTCGAAGCGAGTGTCCATGCCATCATCTATGTCTAGGTTGGAAACCCAACCTGTATGAACGATCATATCATCGTCATTGTCCTGTTGATATTCATCAATAAGCATCAGCTTGGACTCATCATTGCCAATAAAATGTTCTCCAAGCCATACTGTGTTGGAGTAAGCATTCTCATCATCATCCTCATCACCTTCAAGAGTGTGAGTGTGGGCTTTGCCCTGTCCCTTGATCGTGAAACCTTTCCTATGATTGTAGGCATCAGCCTTGCCCTTACCCTCTGGTTTGTTCACAGTCGAAGATCGTGCAGCAGGCCTCTTCTTGTTAGAAGGAATTCTAGACGGTTTCCCGTGTAAAGCCCAGCAATGATCGGTCATGTGACCAGACTTGTGACAGTGACCACAAACAGGTGAGTTTGGGGCATTACATATCATGGAAGTACAGTTGGTCTTGGCGTGAGCCGGTGGTTCAAATCCTTTGATCCGAGATGTGAGGGAAGTAGATGCACCACGATGGTGATGGGTGCCAGTGGCATTGCGAAGATTGGTCTCAGCCATAATCTTCTGAATGATGGTATCGACGTTAAAGTCGGTTGTGGCTAGAGTTTGAATGAGCATAGATACATTGTGATCAAACGAGTGCGGTAATGCATTCAATAAGATCATAGCCTGTAGGGAATCTGGAAGTACCAGTCCTGTGGATGCAGAGTATTGCAGGATGGTCACAAGATCAGAGATCTGTGAAGGGATGTCTTGGTTCTCCTTGAACCAGTAGTGGATGCTTTCTTGAAACACCCAAGATTGTCCTGCAACTCCCGATGGCTGATAAAATGAGGCCAGTTTGTCCCAGAATGACTTAGTGAGGGACAGATTTGTGACTGTGCCTACTGCAACGTATGCGTGCTTTTGATGAACTTTCATATGGACTTGAACATAGATGGCCATGAGTGCTTGTGCTTGCTGATCATTCGTAATCCAGGTAGCACAGCCAGCAGTGTCGGTCTGAGCTGAGTACAGAGAGGTACCAGCAACAATGTCCCACCATATTGCCACAGTGAGGACATCTCGAAGCTCTATTGCCCATTGGAAATAGTTGGCCGATCCAGTTAGCTTCTGGATTTTGGAAGTGATAGATGAGTCGATCTTGATTGCGCCAGACATCTTCTAGTGATTTCTCAGGGCTGCAATAACTCAAACAACACCCTTTGATATCAGAGGTCTAGAAGGAAAGCAGCTAACGAGAAAAGAAAGATGTCATCAGCATGTGATAAGACCAGTGGAGATGGAGAAAAATTAGACATAGCCAACCCATCTGAATTCATTCCTGTGTCGCCCCAATCTAGAGTAAGGCCGGATTGGTGCATCGAGTTGGAGCTGCCAGAATCCTGGTTGAACCAACAAGATGTAGCTGTCTGTTGAGTGGTGGTGGCAGTGTCTGGTAAAGCAGTAGCAGCACCCTCATTATTCCCTGAAGGACCATCCAAAAAATCCTTCGAATAAGAGAAGACATTTTCAATTTCATCACGATCTCGGTACCACTTGGGTAATGGTAATGAAGTATGTGCTTCAAAATTGAGGAAATGAAGGAAAGGGAAATAATGGTAATTGGCAAGAAACTTGTCGTCCTCATCAGAAAAGGAGACCAAAGACTGGTCAACCTGTATGTGTCTGATGGTATGTGAATGGTAAGGTGAAACAAACCAATAAGACAAGAGATCTATCATAAGAAATGAGACAGTGGCCAATTTGAGTCATATAGGAAGTGTAAAAGTTCCATCAAACGAGAGGTGCTCTGCGTACTGACTGCCTAACCACACCAGGATGGGCCAATACTTCATTGGCTGCTCTAGAAAGTCATTGTACATTTTCATCATGTGTGTTACGCTTAACCCAGATAGGGCCAAGCATAGACCTTCAAGATCGTCCATCCACTCATGACTTGAGCGAAGGGGGAACCAAGTAGGTACTAAGGATGGGTTGGGACTAGGACTTAGAGAGTCCATGATGGGACGGCCAAGACCTCAGGTGGGTGTGATGACGAAGGAGCGTAGATTCAATGAAGAACTAGCTAAAACTGAGAGAAGATCCTTGGTTTACGACCGTAGAGATGAAGGTAGGTCAAGATAAGGATATGGGAGCGGTGGAGGGGACCTAAATAGGTGTTGTGGCTGCGCATGGACCAAGGTATGTAGGGCTAAGGGTAGTCCGAATAAAGGAATACACAAGGTCGAGAAGCATAGGGCCAAGGGTAGTCCGAATAAGGGAGTACACAAGGTTAAGAAGCAATGGAGATGAAGAGAATCATAGGGTTATGGGTAGTTCCAAGTAAGGGAACTCACGTGGACAAGAAGTGAGGGACGAAAGGGGAGGGTTGGAGAGATCCGGGGATTAGCCTCGAGGAAGAGGTGCGGTGGGGCGATGTGGCAGGGGAGGGACAATGAGGGTAGATGGTGATGCGGCTAGGCGACGGTGTGACCAAGGGAGTACACAGTTTGGGGAATGGTTCGAGTGTGAGGAATACCGACTAGTTGATCGAGGACTAGAGGGTAAGGTCAAGGGTTTGAGGATAAGACAAGGGGGAGAGCAGGAGGGTTGAGGGGAAGGCGAGGAAGAAAAAGAAATGGGCTAGATCATGTGCTTGGCAGTAATCATAACAATGTGGGCCTCGTAAGCGGGCCATCCTTCTCTCTTCTTGTTGAAGTGATCTTGCTCTTCTGCATTCAAGTTCATGGTGAATCTCGTCAATGATCTGTTGATATCTTAGGATAGTGAAAGCAACATGGTTAAGTTTGCCTTTGAGTAGATCTGTCTCGCTGACAAAGCAAGTGAGTAATCGACGGTAACACTGATCTGTGATTTGTGAAAAAGAGCAAAGATGATCGAACTGAGTGATGATCTTTTTGTAATCCTGCCAAACATTCAACTGATTGATTATAAAGGTACCACACCAAAGGTCATCAGTTGCCTTGTTCCATGCCCTCTGGGTGGGGACATCCCAAAGATTTCCATCGACTGCTCCATCCATAGTAGGATATCTGTAGTTCCCATCCCTGTAAACTACGTCTCGGTTCTCGAAGTCGGGGAAAAAGTAAGAGACCGGTGTGTTGCATGCAATGTGCATAACATATTTGCCCCAAACAATGTTAGGAGCGAGGGATTTGATGAGCTGTCAGAAATCGGAAGTATAATGATGGTAATCGTGATTAACGATCTCCCAACCCAGGTTGTGTACTGGAGTATAAGGCGTGGATTCATAAGTGTCGACCGGAAGAGATAAACCTGCACCATCTAAAAACATCCAGAGAGTTTCATTGTAGTAGGAGAAAGAAAAAGTTTCACGGTGCCAATAGCCATCATGGTAGTTCCAGTTCGGTCCCTGAAATGTGTAGCCATGGGCCTCCAAGTCAACAATGACTGGGTATGCCATCCTCACCGTCTCTACCAGATTCGCTTCCAGCGTGTTCTCCGGCTGGAGTGGTAGGTCTTGTTGGACGAAGAAGTGGGGCACATTCTCCATTATTACGATCTCGCCATCCGGTCCGTCTTCTTCTGCCAGCAGGTTGTGAAACTCCTGTAGGCGATGCTGTAAGACCATAGGGTCCGGGAAAAGAAGTGGGTTCTTCGACAATTCCAGAATGGTGACCATCTCCACATTGAGTGGAGCTGGATGGTACAACTGTTGTGGAAGATGCTGAGGTACTGGGGCCATGATGTGGTGCCATTGGAAAGGGTCCACGCAGGGTAGGTTGAATTGGCCAAATGACATGTTCGTCGAGGCGTGTGGGATAGTGGTGGACTACAAAAGGATCATTGTGTTCTAGCTCCAGAGTATTCAGAGGAGTATAGCGATAGCCAGGCAACTCAGGTAAGTGAGGTGGCTGAGAAGGAAGTTGACGATATAGAGGAGAGGAACGACAGGAACGTCTTCGATGGAGTGCCTGCGGTTCACGAGCTAGAGGCCTAGATCTACAAACCTCAGGTTGCAAAAACTCTGGATTGGGATGGATATCTGTTTCCAGATGCAAGATCTGGTGGAATAAGGAAGTTCGATAGATTAGTACAATGGACCTCATATCGGAAGCGATCCACAGCACTATGATCCAAGTATCTGCACTCAACCATAGTGCAAAGACAAACACTAGGTGTTACGATTCCTGCTGAGCACGTGATCTAGCCAGCTCCTTTTTCTTCTTTCTCGCCTCAATCCTACCTCTTCCGCTCCCCCCTTGTCTCGCCCTCGACCCTCCTGCTCCTTCTCCCCTCGATCTTACCCTCTAGTCCTGGATCACCTAGTCGGTATTCCCCCGCTTGACCCTTCACCTAACCGCGTACCCCCTGCCGCATCACCACCTAGCCACGTCATTGCCTAGCCGCATCATTACCTAGCCACGTCATTGCCTAGCCACATCATTGTCTAGCCGCGTCATCCCTCTCTTGCCACATCACCCCTCCGCATCACCACCTCGAGGCCAGTCCTCAGATCTCTCCATCTCCTTTTCTCACTTCTATTCCTCGTGTCTCACTCATGTCCCTTCATCTCCATCTCTTCTCGTCCTCGTGTATTCCCTTACTTGTACCACCCTTAGCCCTATGTACCTTGGTCCGTGCGTAGCCACGATACCTATTTAGTCTTGCTTTCCTGCTCTCGTCTCCCCATCTTGACCTACCTTCATCTACCTGGTTGTAGCCCAAGGACCTCCCCTCTGTCATAGCTAGTTCTTCATTGAATCTATGCTTCTTCTTCATCTCACTCACCTGAGGTCTTGGCCATCCCATCATGGACTCCCCAAGTTCTAGTCTCGACTCACCCTCCACACCTACTCAGTCACCTTCTCGCTCGAGTCATGAGCAGATGGATGACCTCGAAGGTCTATGCTTAGCCCTATCCGGGTTAAGCGTAACACTAGGTTGCTATGCTCTAAATAGAGCGAAATGCAGAGTCCCATAAAGCATGTGATCCAAAGAAGGACCAGGCGACCAGCACTCTCCGCTATTAATGAGGGGAAGAATGGCATCATCACAGACGGATGTTCTATCTTGTTATCAGCTGACAGACAAGTGGTATTTTCCCCCTACAAAGATGTAGCGGGGCTCATAACCTTTCGGAGTTGCATGGCTCCGAAAATGCAGAGGTAACAATAGGAAGTGGCAAAGGCTCAATGACCGGTGGAGAAACTTACACGGTCGAGAGTGGTATCTGGTTGAGGTAACGGAGTGCTTGAAGTAGGTGCTATAGAGCACCAGAGAAGCAAGGTCTTGGAGGAGAGACCGAGCTTAGAGTGAAGCAAGTTTGGAAAATATGAGCTTAGATTGAAAGGGCCGTAAGGACCCAGTATTTATACCTAAGCAGTAGGGTGCACAGACCATGCTGTATCTGACGAGTATGGTAACTATAGTACCAGAAAGGGAAGTGCCCATAGCCCTATGATAAGAGGGTGAATTGCTATTGGTGGAACCTATAGTATCACTGACAGCTATAGTATGTCCTGTTGTTATCAGCTGACAGACAGAGGACGAACCCAGAACCCTAGGGTAGAGGGTTATGACATCATAGATAAGAGATAAGGAACCCTATAACCCAGGGTAAAGGGTATGATGTCATGTTCTAGACTTGATGACTAAGCAAGGTCTAGAATCTCAATAACAAATATGAACAGGGAACTGAAAAGAAGGTTTAAGGTTTGATCGTAAAAGACCATATGAAGAATAAGGTTCTGGAAATGAAATCCAAAGGTGAAAACCTTATAACTTTGATATGCACTTCTGTAGCAGACATTTGGTGCGGGACCTCAAGTTGTCTGTTGCAGGGTCATATTCACCCACTCTGCTCACCACAATGTCCAAAGCAGTGTAAGCAATGTGAGTCTTCAACTGAGACTTCGTGATGTAATCTGTGATGTAGTACAAAATTGCCTTTGTGGTATCGCTGGAGCCCACAAATTGAATGTCCATATTGCATTGGATGCATTCCAGTATTGTCTCGTTAAACCGATTGACCATCTCATCTAAATGTCACAGGCAAACAACCCCTGTTTCATTATCAAAGTAAGTTCGTTTGGCATAATTTTTCTCGTCCAAACCAAACCAACACTCTCTCAGTTCGGGCAGTCCTCTCCAATATTTGAAACAAGTCGCAGTATGTTTGTGCACTTGACATGCTGTCGACAGGAAGTGAACATCCCTCTTTCTTTTATGAAGAATTTTTTGGGAATCTCCATCTCCGTCAAGAGACAGTCCCCTTATGGAACACAGATGGTGAAGGGACAATGGGATGTCAATATCAGGCAGTGGATCCTCTGGGATGCGGCTGGAAATGGTTTCATCTAGGAAGGTGAGTAATTGATCCTTGAACTCTGTATCTCCATTCTCCAACACTTTGGTCCTGATCTGATCTGAATTTAGACTTCCTATCAACCAGACCAACATGTGACAGTGTAGGCTCCCCCACCCTTGTGCCTCCACACACCCATAGTATGCACTGACATGACCCAGGACACCAACAGGATCACCATTAGAAGAAAAGGAGGCTATACTACTGTCGTAAAGCAGCACTGTTTGCAGAAATGCCATCATACACAGATGGAAGAAATGTGATGCAGCCACAGGATTGTTCGCTATAAGGATGGACTGTGACCAATAATCAGGGATCTCGTCAGGTAACATGTTATCAATGTCAAAGTCAACTCTGGACAAAAGTTTAATGATGGGGTTGTAAACATAGGTCAGATTGATCATAATATAGAAGCTAGGAAGGCCCTTTTCAATCATCAGTGCCCTGATTTCATTGCGCTTGAGAACTCTCAAGCTACTTGACCCCTCGACATGAGATGTTACAAGAGATACCTGCTTTAACAGGTCATGAACCTGTACTTCTTCACAAGTGAAACTGACATTCAGATTGCCTGCTAGAGCCCTCTCCACCACCGCTCAAACAGCAGAAGGCAACACTGTCGCGAAATCTGACTTAAACACATTGAACAAACATCGGTTGATCTTCAGACTGCAGTGGAGCAGGACAGTTCTTTTTTGTAGTACATTGAAAGCTGTAAACATGAAAGAATAACGCATTCGAAAATGTGTATCAGATAGTTGTAACAAATGCTTCACATGGTGTTTCAATGAAACCCAACGCACCCTATGATAGTCTTCAGGAGCGCCCAACCTGTAGGGAAAAAGAGTAGGGTATATTAGGGGGAAAAATGCCAGATTATTAATGTCACCAATGGGTCTGGAACTGTGTGGAACCTGAACATATCCTTTGCCTTGTTTCATGACATGCTCCATGGCAGCTGCTCGAAGCACATAAGAAGAAGCACTTGGATCAATGTTCACAACAATGACTGTTTCAAAGACATCTTCAGCAATCGTTGCAGTCGAATTGGACTGCGGTGCAGCCTCAGCAAGTGAAACCCCATTGTACTGCGCAGTGAGTGACTCCTTCCCAACTGACAGAGGGATCACATCTATATGGACTGGTAAAACATCCACATCTTCAAGCGAATCCAACACATTACAATTCAACTGGACGCTCTTGTAGAGTGGGTTATGTGCGCACAACCACAACAAAGTGTCATGCACTTTCTCTTTCCTAACCACCAAAGGACATGCGTGCTTGCACAACCATTCTTTTGACAGGGTCGATGAACCTACGAAGATGACACAGATGTGGGTAACAATGTCCCCGACAGAAGGGGGGAGAAGGTTGACCACACTCTCAGGTTCCTGCAGATAAACAATGATATGACTGTGCATTGCATGCTGTGCATTAGGTACCACACTAGTTTTGTGTTCCCGTAGTTGAATGATCCATGATTTCGCCCTACAATGGGCAATCATCGCCTCTTCCACAACTGTCAATCCTTGCAGCTCGGCAGGCACTTTGCCCAGAAACAATTGATTAGCCAAGGAAAGGATGGGTGTCCTTCCCTTCTTTAAACAATCCCAACACTGCCCGCATAGGCGCAGAGCAGATACATGCTCATGAGAGAAAATGACATCTTTCGGTGCTATCAGAACATCACATAAATCCTCAGTAACGGACTCAAAGATGGAAGCAAAGCATTGGGTATCAAGCCAGCCTGAATGCACAATGTTTCTATCTACGAGACACCGATCTGGCTGTTTAAGTAGGCGGAGGTCAACATCTTCGAGCGCCACAATGGAGATGTCGTCGCTGAAGCACATTCCATTGCAAGAGGCAGAAACAAAAGACTTCAATGCTGCTGACAAGGTGGCAACTCGGAATCTGTGCACAATGTCCATCTTCTGCTGATCAGAAATAAGCATGGGCCAGCTGGGACAAGAAAGAGCAATGCGGCGTCCATCCTGCTAACACTTGAGGGTGTCCACATATCTCCTCAAAGTCCTATGCAACATCACAAGCTTGCATGTCATTTCAAATAAGACATTGTACAGTCGCAAGAGATGCTTGAGAGGCAACTTCTGGATAAATGGACTCATGGCGTCCAAAATCTGTACCTGTAGACCCTAGCTGTCACACATCAGTGATTCCGACATATATTCTCGAACAACACACACACATAAAGCATGGTTTGATTGAAACAGAACAGCACACTGGCTTTTTGTCAGATGTAACATTAATGCATCTCACATGCCTTCTCGCAAACCAGTAAGCACCAGACCATGTGTGAAACCAAGTGACAAGAGAGATGTCCGACTGAGTCACTCAAAGATCCCAAACAGAGTGTCAGCCCCAATGTCATGGGAAGGTGAACTACCAGTCGTCCCGAAATCCTGCAGCAAAGAAATAAGCTTACGTCACTCAACTCCTGCACCAGAGGCAACAAGTCCTACCACATGTGTGACCATTGACAAACACTCCATAGACAAATGGGTGTCAGTTCGCAAGATAGAATCAACAAGCACAGAGACCATGTCTGCATGGCTCTGCAGGCCGCACCCCACAACATTACAAGCACAGTGGAGACCGTCATTTTGTGCAAGGGCACACATGCCTGTAAAGAAATGCCTTAGCAAAGCATCATCATATGCCATGTCGTGAGGAGGCTCAATGTGGTGCATTTCACAACCCTGATGGATAACATCAACGTCGGAATGAAACATTGTCCAAGGACCTGCTTCTTGCTCCTCAGAATACAGAGCAGCTTCAAGCAATCGTACAAAATCTTGCTGTCCAGTGTGCTCAGAGAGCGAAGTAGAAAACAGACCAGTGTGGGTAGCCGCCATCTGAGTAGAAGTACTCCCATGAAGGGGGAAAATGAAAGCGCTGAAGAGTAATAAGACTCAAGGCAAACCTACAACCAAACCAAAGACTTAGAGGAGAAAGCAAAGAGGTCGAGTGGATCTCTTTGGGAAAAATTCCCAAGAGAACTAGACTGAGGAAATCCTCGTTGTAGTCTCTGGGTTTATATAGCATACTACATATTTGTACATGTGTGCACTAGATCTACAGATGTAGGGTCTAGGGCGAGACAGTAATTAAATACACATGTATCAGAATGTTCTGATGGAATGACATGAGGCATATGCATGGATCAAGAATGGAAGAAGAAGAAGAAGCATAAGCAGTAATTAAAATAGAAGAGAAGTCGATGGAGATTACCGTGTGACCAATGTCAACATAGGGGGATAGATCCAAATCGTAGATCGGATCGGGGAAAGAAAAGAATTGCCAAGTTGTCTAGACTGTGGCATGAGTTGTAGCAGATGATCGGAGATCTCCGTGGGAGTAATCTAATCTGATAGGATAAGATAAAAGTGTCCCTCCACTAAGTGGATGTTATTCGCTAGGCCTTACCGCCGAAGCTGCCTTTTTCTTAGAAGAATAAATAAAAGTAAAATCAGGAAAAATAGATAGACTTGTGGGAAAGTCTGACATAACCTGTTACAACCATAACAGAAAACAGAGATCATGGACTCCTCAACTCTGGAGGGAAAGACACGATTCTCGGCAACTGAACGATCATCAACGACAAGATACAAATGAGCCATTCACTCACAACCAACAACAACATTGCAATTGATATCAGCAACCTGAATGGGAACATCCACAGTGAAGCATGTACCACTGAACTCGGCCTGAATTACCACGCTATCCAACATGATGTTGTTACAGGCTAACATAAGCAAGTGCCATGGACTAAGATTACAGCGTAATCAAGTACAAATTTTCATTTTTTATCGTCCTTATGCTTCACTTTTCTTATCTATTCCTTTCAGACACTTTTATCTTATCTTTCTTAGAAAAGGGCAGTTAACTCTGTAAGGCCCAGCGCTTATAACCATACAAGGGACGCTATCAATTATCTTTTCCCCTTATCTAATCATACCTTAGACCCATGGAGCGTTATCAACTCCACTATGGCTCATATCAATGATCTAGACGATCTTGATCTTTTATCTCTGTTATCTTATCTAATCTTTTAGACTTAGTCGTTTTCCTTTTTATAGATCTTAGATCAGATCTCTATGCTTCTGTTCCTAGATCAGATCTGTGATCTGATCAC
>JBBPRS010000571.1:0-10905 GCA_038093155.1 Boletus huronensis
CCACAGATCCAGATCTAAAGTAGATCAGATCTGCCACATGTATTTAATATAGTTTGAATATATAAACCCAAGAGTCTAGCACTGGAGTCCCCAGTCTAGTTCTCTTTGGATATTTCCCTCCTTTGAAATCCACTCAGTCCCCCCCTCTTGAGGCTAGTTTCCCTCTTGAGATCTATAGTCTTTAGCTCGTTGGTTTGGTTTGCCTTAAGCCAAGTCAGCCCTTAGGAGCCATTTCAGCAGGAGAGGTAGGATTAAGGCGAGAAGGAAGAAAAAGGAGCAGGCTAGATGACATGCTCAGCAGGAATCGTAACACGTAACATATCCACTGCTTGTGGAGGCGCACCAACATCTCTTCATATACCGGATACCTTCACACCCTGCAAGGGTTGTGAATTGGGGAAGAAGTCACAGAGACCTTTTCCAGAGTCGAACAAGCGCACATCTCGCGTTCTCGCTTTAGTTCACACCAACCTCTGTGAAATGCCAACTTTGTCGCACAATCATAACAAATGCTTTATGACCTTTTTAGATGACTATTCTGGCTATGGCTATATTGCTCTTCTGAAGAAGAAGTCCGACACTACAAAGGCACTTACGGACTTGGTTGCTCTTACAGAACATCAAACTGGTGTCACTCTACTCTCTATATGTTCGGATCGTGGTGGGGAATACATAAATCAAGGCCTGAAGTCGTTCCTCTTTTCTAAAGGGATTGAACACCAGACTTCTGCACCGCGAACCCCACAGCAAAATGGTCGAGCAGAGCATTGGAATCGTATGCTTTTGGAGAAGGCTGAGGCTATGCGGCTTCATGCTTGTTTGCCATGAACTTTCTGGCAAGACACCTTAGAGATGGCTGTTCACATTTACAACAGACAACCTATGTGACGCCTTAAATGGAAAACACCCATTTCCAAATGGAATGGAGGCCTACCAGATATCTCATACTTCAAGGTCTTCAGCTGCAAAGCCTACGTCTTCATCAACAAAGAAGATAGACCAAACAAGTTATCCCCCAAAGCCGAGGAGATGATCTTTATAGGATACGAACCTGGTACAAAGGGATACTGGTTCTGGTCCACCGTCCAAAGACGACTAGTATCGTCAACTAATGCTACATTTCTGGAATCATCTTTTCCTAATTGTCACACAAAGAAAGACATACCTTCCTCTATCGAAATCCTGACACAAGAAGATGAAAACGATCTGGATGAGCGGTCTAATCCACTGTTACCTTCGTTCGTTGATAGAAATGAGGACACTTCTTTCACAATGATACCACTTTTACTCCACGGTAATCTGCCACCCAATCATGATCCATACCACAGATAGGAGCCACAACGACCCCAATCCAGTCATGAACCTTCTCCTATCATGCCTAAGATACAAAGGCAATCCCCTTTCCATAAAGATTTTGATGTACAGATGGGTTCAACTCCAAGGGTTTCATCACCTGAACTTCCACCTCCACCTTCACCCCCTTCTCCTGTAACAGATAGAAGACAAAGGGGAGTGAACAAGGATCCAGAAAGAGAAGTACCTCTTACCAGAACTATTCCGAGACCCAGTCCATTACAGCCTCCACCACCATGTTGGCATCAACCGCCATTACATCATCGCAACAAGAGAGACCTACCAGAATCCGTCAACCGCGTATCATTCCAGATAACGCCTATGGAGATCGACCACCTATTGATATAGAAAGGGACATTCAATAGGGTTTGCACATAATACCGGAGCTAGCTCAAACTCCAGTACCCCCTCATCCACAGCAGATGCAGGAACTGTCAAATCGAGAAGGTCTAGATGACTTATACTCCAATCAATTCTTCAATGCTCTTTTGTCTTCAGCCTTACCCATAGAAGGCATTCATAAACAATACCAGAATATAGCGAAGCTACCCGAGGACGAGCAGAAGAAATGGAAGTTAGCAACTCAAGAGGAGTACAAATCTCTCTTGGACAGGCGCGTATGGGATCTTGCAGATCTACCACCAGATTATATATCCATAAAAGGAAGATGAGTATTCGCCAAGAAAAGTGATGGCCAAACAAAGGCACACTTTGTCGCCAAAGGATTCACCCAAGTATTTGGGATTGATTTCGAAGAAACCTTTTCACCTGTTGCCCAGTTCAAAACTAAACTTTCAGACTCCTATTATCTCTAGCTGCACTCGAAGATTGGGATATTGAGGCGCTGGACATCAAGACAGCTTTTCTGTTTGGAGAGCTTGACGAGGAGATCTACATGGAACAACCGGAGGATTTCATACAGAGAGGATCAGAGAAAAAGGTCTGTCGGCTGAAGAAGGCCATTTATGGTCTCAAACAGGCAGCCCTGCAATGGCATAAGGCCTTACACAAAACCCTCCTGGAATTCAGGTTCAAACATTCTTTTTCAAATCCAGGAGTTTATTTGCACTTCAATAGTCATGAAATTGTCGTTTTGATCATTTACATTGATGATGCTCTTTTCATGGAAAACAAGAAAGAGTACACCCTTCAAAAGAAGAAGCAGTTCATGCAATGCTGGGAAAGCTGAGATTTAGGAGAAGTGAAAGAATACTTAGGCATGCGCATCACCAGAGATCGCTCAAAACACACTCTGAGGCTCGATCAATGCGTTTACGCTGACAAGCTTATCAAAAGGTTCAACATGCAGAATGCAAAACCCTCGCGCACACCACTTCCTGCCGGTTACAAACTGACTCCTAACCTCAAAGATGCAGATTTTGATCTTCGCAGTCGTTACCAATCGGTCATCGGATTATTGCTCTACATCATGCTCAGAACCAGACCAGATTTAGCATACCCGGTAATCAAGATGTCGCAATTTTTGGCGAATCCGACCAAAGAACATCTACAATGGTGTTTATACATCGTTAGGTACTTGGCAGGGACCAAGGACTTATGCCTTTCATATAACGGATCCAGCAATTCTGATTTCCTGGCATATAGCAACACTGATTGGGGTGGTGACTTGGAATCTTACAAGTCTACTACTGGTTATGCAATATTCCTTGCAGATGGGATAGTCTCATGGCTATCACGATGGCAGAAGAAGATTGCCTTATCATCTACGGAAGCGGAATACACCAGTCTTACCGAGGTTGCGAAGCAACTTACGTGGATTAGATCTCTTTTTCAGAGATGAGATTCAATCTCCCATCCACACCACTCTATGCTGATAACCAAGGATCCATCTTTTTGGCATCCAACCCTGCACAGGAACGACGTACCAAGCATATCACTATACCTTACCACTACATTCATGAATGTGTGGAAGAGGGTACAATTAAACTCTTTTACGTTCCTACAGGAGATCAGCTCACAGATATCTTCACGAAGAATCTGACATGGCAAACACATGAATCTATGTGCAAATGAATCATGCTTTCCAGCTTCCCCACTAAAAGAACATGAACAGCAAAGGGGAGTATCGAAGATATAAGGTTTTCACCTTTGGATTTCACTTCCAGAACCTTATTCTTCATATGGTCTTTTATAATCAAACCTTAAACCTTCTTTATAGTTCCCTGTTCATATTTGTTATTGAGGTTCTAGACCTTGCTTAGTCATCAGGCCTAGAACATGATGTCATACCCTTCACCCTAGGTTATAGGGTTTCTTATCTCTTATCTATGATGTCATAACCCTCTACCCTAGAGTTCAGGATTCCTCCTCTGTCTGTCAGCTGATAACAACAGGATGTACTACAGCTGTCAGTGATACTATAGGTTCCACCAATAGCAATTCACCCTCTTATCATAGGGCTATGGACACTTCGCTTTATAGTATTATAGTTACTATACTCGTCAGACACAGCATGGTCTGTGCACTCTACCACTTAGGTATAAATACTGGGTCCTTACGACCCTTTCAATCTAAGCTCGTATCTTCCACACTTGCTTCACTCTAAGCTCTGTCTCTCCTCCAAGACCTTGCTTCTCTAGTGCTCTATAGCACTCACTTCAAGCCCTCTGTTACCTCAACCAGATATCACTCTCGACCGTGTAAGTTTCTCCACCAGTCATTGAGCCTTTGTGTTACGATTCATTGGTACCCCCCTATCTTTTTCCCTTCTACCCCTCCCACGAGCTCCTCGACCACCTCGATGACCCATCATTCCCCTGCTAAGACTCCCTTTGACCAGACCATCACCTATCCTTGTATCCTTTTGCCATGTCATCTCTTAGCCCCGTCATCCTTGTCCACGTCACCTCATGGACATGTCACCCCTAGCCGTGTCACCCTTCAGCCACGTCATCCCAGCCACATCATCCTGTGTACCCTTCACCCACAGGCTATGCATGGTTCTCTTTTAATTTCCCTTCGCCCATGTAAGCCTTCCTCTTTAGTCTTTCATCTCTGAGACCTCTTGATCCCGATCTCTTCCTCTTACATCCCATTACCATACTTGTCCTTGCCCTTAGCCCTTGCCCTTGACCCTTAGTTTCCCCTCTGCCCCGGTGGCAGTGTTACCTTAGTCTATATAAACCCCCACCCCCTCCTCTCCAATTCCCCAGCTTAGTCTTACTCGATTCTCCCTACAACTGTTACAATCAACCTGGATAGGGATGAGCGTAGACTCGATAACAAAAGTTGAGGGCAAAGAGTTACTGATCTGCTGACTTGCAGAGACTTGAGAACAGTTGATAGCTGAGCTTCAAGCATTGAATACTAGCTCGAAGACAAGTTCGAGGATGAGAGCAAATGGAAGACAAAGGTTGAGATGACAGTCGTATTCAGCATCCACTCGGAAGTAGGATGGGAACTTAGAGAGGAGGGAAGCGGGAGTAGGATTCCAAGTGTAGTACAACAAGTACACTTTGGGCTTAGTACTAGGGGGGGAGAGTCATAGGGAGAATTGAGTAAGACTAAGCTAGGGAATCGGAGAGGGGGGAGCAGGGGTTTATATAGACTATGGTAACACTGCCACTGGGGCAGAGGGGAGACTGAGGGTTAAGGGCAAGGGTTGAGGGTGGGACATGTATGGTAATGAGACGTAAAGGGAAGAGATCAGGATCGAGAGATCATGGAGATGAAAGACTAAAGAGGAAGGCTTACATGGGCGAAGGAGAATTAGAAGAGAACCATGTATAGCCCGTGGGCGAAGGGTACAAGGGGTGATGTGGCTGGAGTGATGAGGCCAAAGGATGACATGGCCAGGGGGTGATGTGTCCATAGGGTGACGTGGACAAGGATGATGCGGCTAAGGAGTGACGTGGCCATGGGGATGTGAGGGTAAACAATGGTCTGGTCAAAGGGAGTCTTAGCAAGGGGATGGTGGGTCATCAGGGTGGTCGAGGAGCCCGCAGGAGGGAGAGAAGGGGAAAAGATAGGGGGGGTACCAACAAATCATAACAACGACTTCCTGCTCCCCGTACTAAGCCCCAAGTGTACTTGTTGTACTACACTTGGAATCCTATACTCCCACTTCCCTCTCTAAGTCCCTGTCCTACTTCTGAGTAGATGCTGAATATGACTGTCACCCTGACCCTTGTCTTCCACTTGCTCTCGTCCTCGAACTTGTCTTCAAGCTAGTATCCAATGCTTGAAGTTCAGCTATCAACCGTTCTTGAGTCTCCACAAGTCAGCGGATTAGTAACTCTTCGTCCTTGACTTTTGTTATCAAGTCTACACTCATCCCTACCTGGGTCAGTTGTAACACTTTGCCACTTTCTATCGTTACCTCTGCAATCTTCAGAGCCGTGCAACTTCAAAAGGTTATGAGCCCCGCTACATCTTTGTAGGGGGAATACCACTCATCTGTCAGCTGATAACAAGATAGAACGTCCGTCTATGATGATGCCATTCTTCCCCTCATTGATAGCGGAGAGTGCTGGTCGCTTGGTTCTTCTTTGGATCACATGCCTTGGGACTACACCTCTTAGCTGAGTGTGTGTCAAGCATGGTGTCTTTTGTCTTCACACCACAGCTATGTTCCCTTGGAGCTTCACATTGCAATTAATTGCCTCTGAACACAAGCATTGATCTAACACAACCTTTGGGTGTTGTTAGAGTTATCGCAGCCCAAGATTTGTAGATTCAACCTCCTTGTTGTCAAGCAACGCAATACCATTGAATCTTTCCTGGGAGATGACATCTTTCCTCCCTGTCATTTCCCATTCCCATTGTCATACGTCCTTCAACTCTCTATGTTGTTCTTGTCGCTTTTGTGATTCTATTTCCATCAATATGGGAAAGAAACAAGCCAAGAACAACAACCACTTCTATTCAGTCAAGAAATTCTCCAGACCATCCCTCCAATCCCTCAACACCACTATAGACCATGTCGGCGCTGCCTTATATGATGCTAGTCAAGCTGTCAGTAAGGAGCAAGCTACCGCTCTCAGAGCTCAAGAAGCTGCTGAGATCGAGGAGTGTTGTGAACGCACTTTGCAACATCTTTTGGCCAATCAGGCTGAAATTGGTAGACGCCTTCAACTTCAATACCCCAATTTGGACATTGTGAAGCATAGGCTAGAACATGCCTATTTCTGTCATACTGTTTATTGTCCTTATCACCAAACCTATTGAAGACATTCTGATGCGAGAGGAAGTTGTCCTTCCTTTTACCTAGTGGATCAAGGATTGGAAGAACCTTTGTTTTTGTCTGGTTTCAGATTTTCTTTTTACAGATACTGAATACTTGTCAGTGATTCTACTTCACTGCTCTTCATCACCGTCAATTACTTGCTCACTTTATCAGCGAGACAGATCTACTCAGAAATGAACTCAATCGTGTCACTTTTACTATTCTGAGATATCAACAGATCATCAATGAGATTCATCATGAACTTGTGTTATGGATGGTCTGGGTAGGAACAGCCGTAGCCTTTCAGAAGGTTGACAAAGATGAGAGAGACAACTCTAGTTGGTCATCAGTCTTAGCGGATCGTTCCAACTAAGATCAAAGAGGTTCTAGATGTGCAAGCAACTAGAGATGATGACAAGGACATCACGGAGAGTTCAAAGGTTCAAAGAGTGTCCACTCAAAAGTAGGACGAGGACTTAAAGAAGCAAGGGACTCAAAGAGTCAAAGCATAGAATTCAAGGATAAGAAAAAAGGTCAAGATAGGAAGATCTTGACCGGTGAAGTACAAAGGTTTATATACAAAGGCCAGAGAATGATTGGTAAGCAAAAAAACATCATGAAACACCATGGAATGATTATTAATACAACTCATGGAAAATGAAAGAACATTAGAGAATGTTCATTAAAGCATGAGTACAGATTACTGAATGGGGCCTAGACAGCTGGTAATCATGAGAATTCTGGTGAAATGAACAAAGTGTAGGCATAGAATGTAGAACAATGAGATAAACAGATAAATCGTAACAACTTGAACACAGAAGAGCAAGATCGCTTCAACAAGAAGAGAGAAGGATGGCCTGCTTATGAGGCCCACATGATGAAAATGTGCGACAACTTTCTAGAGCAGCCAATGAAGTATTGGCCCGTCCTGGTGTGATTAGGTGGTCAGTACACAGAGCACCTCTCGTTTGATGGAACTTTTACACTTCCCATATGACTCAAATTGGCCACTGTCTTGTTTCTTACGATAGATCTCTTGTCTTACTGGTTTGTTTCACCTTACCTTTCACATACCATCAAACACATACAAGTTGACCAGTCTTTGGTCTCCTTTTCTAATGAGGACGACACATTTCTTGCCAATTACCATTATTTCCCTTTCCTTCATTTCCTCGATTTTGAAGCACACGCTTCATTACCGTTACCCAAGTGGTACCAAGATCGTGATGAAATTGAAGATGTCTTCTCTTACTTGAAGGATTTTTCGGATGGTTCTTCAGGGAATAATGAGGGTGCTGCTACTGCTTTACCAAACACTGCCACCACCGCTCAACAGATGGCTACATCTTGTTGGTTCAACTAGGATTCTGGCAGCTCCAACTTGATGCACCAATCCGGCCTTACTCTAGATTGGGGCAACACAGGAATGAATTCAGATGGGATGGCTACATCTATTTTTTCTCCATCTCCATTGGTCTCATCACATGCTGACAACATCTTTCTTTTCTCATTAGCCGCTTTTCTTCTAGACCTCTGATATCAAAGGGTGTTGTTTGAGTTATTGCAGCCCTGAGAAATCACTAGAAGATGTCTGGCGCAACCAAGATTGACTCACCCATCACTTCCAAGATCCAGAAGCTAACTAGATCGGCCAACTATTTCCAATGGGCAATAGAGCTTCGAGATGTCCTCACTATGGCGACATGGTGGGACATTGTCGCTGGTACTTCTCTGTACTCAGCTCAGACCGACACTGCTGGCCGCGCTACCTGGATTACGAATGATCGGCAAGCACAAGTGCTCATGGCCGTCTATGTTCAGGTCCATATGAAAGTTCATCAAAAGCACACATACATTGCAGTAGGCACAGTCACAAACCTGTCCCTCGCTAAGTTGTTCTGGGACAAACTGGCCTCACTTTATCAGCCATCGGGAGTTGCAGGACAATTTTGGGCATTTCAAGAAAGCATTCGCTACCAGTTCAAGGAGAACTGAGACATCCCATCACAGATCTCTGATCTTGTGACTATCCTGCAATACTCTGCGTCTATGGGACTGGTACTCCCAGATTCCCTACAGGCTATGATCTTACTGAATGTGTTACCGCACTCGTTCAATCACAATGTATCCATGCTCATTCAAACTCTAGCTGCAACCGACTTTAATGTTGATACCATCATCCAGAAGATTATGGCTGAAACCAATCTTTGCAATGCCACTGGCACCCATCACCATTATGGCGCATCTACTTCCCTTGCATCTCAAATTGAAGGATTTGAACCACCGGCACACACCAAGACCAACCATACTTCCACGATTCATAATGCCCCTAACTCACCTGTTTGTGATCACTGTCACAAATCGGATCACATGACCGATTGTTGCTGGGCTTTACATGGGAAACTGTCTAGAGGACCTTCTAACAAGAAGGGGCCTGCAGCACGATCTTCGGCTGTGAATAAACCACAGGGTAAGGGCAAGGCTGATGCCTACAATCATAGGAAAGGTTTTGCGGTCAAGGGAAAGGGCAAAGCCCACGTTCACACCCTAAAAGATGATGAGGACGATGATGAGAATGCTTACTCCAACACAGTATGGCTTGGAGAACATTTTATTGGCAATGATGATTCCAAGCTTATGCTTATTGATGACTATCAACAGGACAATGATGATGATATGATCATTCATATGGGTTGGGTTTCCAACTTAGATATAGATGACGGCATGGACACTTGCTCCAACACTACCATCACCCCTCACACATCCACCTCCAAGACTCCCTTTCGTGTCCGTTCCTCCTTAGTCAGCTCAGTCTGAGGAAGGAACTTCAAAGGCTAAACGGCGGAACACTGGGAAGGCGAAAGCTTCACCTGTTGACAAAACATATAATGGAGACAACCGCAGAAACCCTGATGGTACTTGGAAACATGGCTTGGATAGTCGTGACATAAACATATGGGATGGTACTGAACACAATCCTGGTTTTGTAGATGATGAATGCGACTATGATTTGGATTGGTATCCAAGTGGGACACCTGCTCGTGTTTGCATTGCAGAGGCAAACACGTCTTCCATTCACTCTAAATTCAACCATGATCATTGGATGATTGATTTGGGATCTACCCATCATATCACTCCTTTTCGCGAGGACTTTATGTCTTTAAAAGAGGAAGAATGTTATGCTTCCACCACCAATGGCACGAGGATGAAGATGATCGGACCTGGAGATGTACTAATTAGTCCTGCCTTAGATGGACCCCGCAAGGTCCTCCTTATGCTCCAAGATGTCTGGTTTACCCCAGATGCTTCCCATAGGCTTTTATTGGTTAACACCCTAACCCAAAGGGGTTACCACTATGATATATCCAAGAAGTTCACCAAGATTTTTGACAAGAAAGGAGTGTTGGTTATAGTGGCAGCTGCCTTATCTACCAACAACTTGCATTGGTTCCGATCAACTTTGATCATCCAATCAAATGCAAGCCTATACTCCTTAACGGATCTGGATTCACCCGATTTGTGGCATTGTCGCTTTGGACACCCTTCCAAAAATGCGCTATGTAATGTTACACTTAACCCAGATAGGGCTAAGCATAGATCTTCGAGGTCGTCCATCCGCTCATCACTCGAGCGAGAAGGTGACCGAGTAGGCATGAAGGGCAAGTCGAGACTAGAACTTGGAGAGTCCATGATGGGATGGCCAAGACCTCAGGCGAGCGAAATGAAGAAGAAGCGTAGATTCAATGAAGAACTAGCTATGACAGAGGGGAGGTCCTTGGGCTATGACCAAGTAGATGAAGGTAGGTCAAGATGGGGAGACGAGAGCGGAAAAGCGAGACTAAATAGATATCATGGCTACACACGGACCAAGGTACATAGGGCTAAGGGTGGTACAAGTAAGGGAATACACGAGGACGGGAAGAGACGGAGATGAAGGAACATGAGCAAGACATGAGGAATAGAAGCGAGAGAAGGAGACAGAGAGATCCGAGGACTGGCCTCGAGGTGGTAATGCGGAGGGGTGACGTAGCAGGGGGAGTGACGCAGCTAGGCAATGACACGGCTAGACAATGACATGGCTAGGCAATGACACGGCTAGGCAATGACACGGCTAGGCAATGATGTGGCTAGGCAATGATGTGGCTAGGTGGTGATGTGGCTAGGGTGAAGGGTTGAGTGAGGGGGATACCGACTAGGTGATTGAGGAGTAGAGGGTAAGAACGAGAGGGGAGGGAGCGTAAAATGGCTCCTAAAGGCTAACTGGGCCTAAGGCAAACCAAACCAACAACCTAAAGACTATAGATCTCAAGAGGGAAACTAGCCTCAAGAGGGGAACTGAGGGGGGACTGAGTGGGACTCAAAGGAGG
>JBBPRS010000572.1:0-10863 GCA_038093155.1 Boletus huronensis
GGATGACAAATCATGTCCATATTGAGTAAAAATCACTTTGGAAATGATCTTTCTTTTGGATTGTGGGAATCCCACAAGTTAGGTGGGAACTTAGGTAATGGCCTAAAATGGCTCAATATTCATATTTCTCACAGGGGGCAAAAAGGGGTGTGGACACCCTGGACATTCCCATATACAAACAAGCTATTAGCTTGAATTTTGCACAGAAATATTACAGCTAATAGCTTGTCAAAAGTGGTCGCCTAAAGTGGAATGGTGGAGTCATTTTGTGGTCTGAGTGAGGGGAGGAATCTGGGGAATCCTCTTGTATGGCGGAGGGTGGTGGTGTCGACTTCTTGTCTTTCACAAGGTGGAGGTGTCAGGGTGGGGATGGTGGAGAGGGCAGTGCCATTTCTTTGTGGAGAGACGAGCTTTGGTGGGGAAGGCAGGAGTTCATGAGGGTGTCAGTCGAGGTTTCTGGGGTACG
The DNA here is from genome assembly GCA_038093155.1 of Boletus huronensis. NCBI lineage: Eukaryota > Fungi > Basidiomycota > Agaricomycetes > Boletales > Boletaceae > Boletus > Boletus huronensis. Next base: position 467 of record JBBPRS010000572.1, read on the forward strand.
TTTGGGAAGAGGGATTTCAAGGGTGGTCTTTGCGTGGGCATAGTTTTCTGGGGTGTCGAGGTTGGTCGGGAAAGAGGTATTGTCATCGTCCTTTGGGGTGCTGGGGTTGGTTGGGGAGAGTCGTCATTGGTCTGTTCCATAAGAGGAAATAGCAGAGCGAAGGAGTTTTGAGACACAAGCAAGATAGAGATGGGGATGATTTTCTTTGTTGGGTGGGTAGGAGGTTTTGGGGAGCAGGAGTTCTTGGGGTAGTGGTTCCTTGAATGTCCAGGTTGGCGGCATCAAAAGCAAAGTCGTAGTTTAATGCACCTGGCACGTTCTTCTGGTGTAAGTCTAGGTATACTTACACGAGTTGTTTGAGGTTTGAGGGGGAGGAAGGGGTGGGAGGAGGTGGGGGTGGAACAAAGGGGAGTTTGGACCTTTGGTGGGATGGTGGAATAGGGAAGATGGATGATGGGGGAGATTCTAGTGGTCATGGTGGTCAAGGGAAGTATCAAAGATATAAGGTTTTCACCTTCAGATTTCATTTCCAGAACCCTATTCTTCATATGGTCTTTTACAATCAAACCTTAAACCTTTTTTTCAGTTCCCTGTTCATATTCGTTATTGAGGTTCTAGACCTTGCTTAGTCATCAAGTCTAGAACATGATGTCATACCCTTCACCTTGGGTTATAGGATATCTTATCTCTTATCTATGATGTCATAACCCTCTATCCTCTACCCTAGGGTTCAGGGTTCATCCTCCATCTGTCAGCTGATAACGACAGGACGTACTATAGCTGTCAGTGATACTATAGGTTCCACCAATAGCGATTTGCCCTCTTATCATAGGGCTATGGGCACTTCCCTTTATAGTACTATAGTTACTATACTCGTCAGACACAGCATGGTCTGTGCACTATACCTTTAGGTATAAATACTGGGTCATTAGGACCCTTTCAATCTAAGCTCTTCTCTTCGAGTCTTTACTCTGAGCTCAGTCTCTTTCAAGACCTTGGTCCCTAGTGCTCTATAGCACTTACTTCAAGCACTCTGTTATATCGACCAGATACCACTCTCGACCATAAGTCTCCACTGGTCACCTGAGCCTTTGCCACTTCCATCGTTACCTCTGCATCTTCGGAGCCATGCAACTTTAAAAGGTTATGAGCCCTGCTACATCTTTGTAGGGGAAAATACCACTTGTTTGTCGAGCTGATAATGAGATAGAACATCCGTCTGTGATGATGCTGTTCTTCCCCTCATTTATAGCAGAGAGTGCTGGTCGCTTGGTCCTTCTTTGAATCACATGCCTTTGGACTACACCTCTTAACTGAGTGTGTATCTAGCATGGTGTCTTTTGTCTTCACACCACAGCTACGTTCCCTTGAAGCTTCTCATTGTGATTTATTGCCTCTGAATACAAGTGTTGATCTAATCAGAACCTTTGGGTGTTGTTAGAGTTATCGCAGCCCAAGGTTTGTAGATTCAACTTCCTTGTTGTCAAGCAACACAATATCATCAAATCTTTCCTAGGAGACGATGTCTTTCCTCCCTGTCATTCCCATTGTCATACGTCCTTCAACTCTCTACGTCATTCTTGTCGCTTTTATCATTCTATTTCCATCAATATGGGAAAGAAACAAGCCAAGAACAACAACCACTTCTATTCAGTAAAGAAATTCCCCAGACCATCCCTCCAATCCCTCAACACCACTATAGACCGTATTGGTGCTGCCCTATATGACGCTAGTCAAGCTGTCTGTTACGGTCATAACAGGTTACGTCAGACTTTCCCACGAAGTCTATCTATTTTTCCCGATTTGACTATATTTTATTCTTCTAAGAAAAAGGCAGCTTCAGCAGTAAGGCCTAGCGAATAACATCCACTTAGTGGAGGGACACTTTTATCTTATCTTATCAGATTACATTACTCACATGGAGATCTCCGATCATCCGCTATGGCTCATGCCACAGTCTAGACGACTTGGCGATTCTTTTCCTTTTCCTGATCCGATCTATGATCTGGATCTATCCCCTTATGGTTATATTGGTCGCACAGTAATCTCCGTTGACTTCTCTTCTATTTTAATTACCGCTTATGCTTCTTCTTCCATTCTTGATCCATGCATATGCCTCATGTCATTCTATCAGAACATTCTGATACATGTGTATTTAATTACTGTCTCACCCTAGACCCTACATTGGTAGATCTAGTGCACACATGTACAAATAAGTAGTATGCTATATAAACCCAGAGACTACGACGAGGATTTCATCAGTCTAGTTCTCTTGGGAATTTCCCCCATAGAGATCCACTCGACCTTCTCGTTTTTCTTTCTTTCTTTGGTTGTAGGTTTGCCTTGAGCAGTTCACTCTTTGGCCATTTCACTGTCAGTCAGGAGCAAGCTACTGCTCTTAGAGCTAGAGAAGCTGCTGAGATCGAGGAGTGTTGTGGATGCATTTTACAACGCCTTTCAGCCAATCAGGCTGAAATTGGTAGATGTCTTCAACTTCAATACCCCAATTTGGACATTGCCAAACATAGACAAGAACATGCCTATGTCTGCCACATTGTCTATTGTCCTTATCACCAAACCTGTTGAAGATGTTCTGATATGAGAGGAAGTTATCTTTCCTTTCGCCTAGTGGATCAAGGATTGGAAGAACTTTTGTTTTTTTGTCTGGTTTCGGATTTTCTTTTTACAGATACTGAATACTTGTCAGTGATTCTACTTCACTGCTCTTCACCACCATTGATTATACTCCCTCGCTGTGTTGGCGAGACAGATCTACTCAGAGGCAAACTCAATTGTGTCGCTTTTACCATCCTGAGATATCAACAGATCATTGATGAGATTCATCATGAACTTGAATGCAGAAGAGCAAGATCACTTCAACAAGAAGAGAGAAGGATGGCCTGCTTACGAGGCCCACATGATAAAAATGTACGACGACTTTCTAGAGCAGCTGATGAAGTATTGGCCCATCCTGGTGTGGTTAGGCGGTCGGTATGCAGAGCACCTCTCATTTGATGGAACTTTTACACTTCCTATGCGACTCAAATTGGCCACTGTCTTGTTTCTTACGATAGATCTCTCGTCTTACTGGTTTGTTTCACCTTACCGTTCACACACCATCAGACACATACAGGTTGACCAGTCTTTGGTCTCCTTTTCTGATGAGGACGACACATTTCTTGCCAATTACCATTATTTCCCTTTCCTTCATTTCCTCGATTTTGAAGCACACACTTCATTACTGTTACCCAATTGGTACCGAGATCGTGATGAAATTGAAGATATCTTCTCTTACTCGAATGATTTTTTGGATGGTCCTTCAGGGAATAATGAGGGTGCTGTTGCTGCTTTACCGGATACTGCCACCACCACTCAACAGATGGCTACATCTTGTTGGTTCAACCAGGATTCTGGCAGCTCCAACTCGATGCACCAATCCGGCCATACTCTAGATTGGGGTGACACAGGAATGAATTCAGATGGGATGGCTATGTCTAATTTTTCTTCATCTCCATTGGTCTTATCACATGCTGACGACATCTTTATTTTCTTGTTAGCCACTTTTCTTCTAGACCTTTGATATCAAAGGGTGTTGTTTGAGTTATCGCAGCCCTGAGAAATCACTAGAAGATGTCTGGTGCAATCCAAATTGATTCATCTATCACTTCCAAGATCCAGAAGCTAACTGGATCGGCCAACTATTTCCAATAGGCAATAGAGCTTTGAGATGTCCTCACTGTCGCGATATGGTGGGACATTGTTGCTGGTACTTCTCTGTACTCAGCTCAGACCGATGCTGCTGGCCGTGCTACCTGGATTACAAATGATCGGCAAGCACAAGCACTCATGGCCATCTATGTTCAGGTCCATATGAAAGTTCATCAAAAGCACGCATATGTTGCAGTAGGCACAGTCACAAACCCATCCCTCGCTAAGTTGTTCTGGGACAAACTGGCCTCACTTTATCAGCCATCGGAAGTTGCAGGACAATTTTGGGCGTTTCAAGAAAGCATTCACTACCGGTTCAAGGAGAACCGAGATATCCCATCACAGATCTCTGATCTTGTGACCATCCTGCAATACTCTGCATCTACGGGACTGGTATTTCCAGATTCCCTACATCTATGATTGTACTGAATATGTTACCACACTTGTTCGATCACAACATATTCATGCTCGTACAAACTCTAGCTGCTACCGACTTCAATGTCAATACCATCATCCAGAAGATTATGGCTGAGACCAATCTTCACAATGCCACTGGCATCCATTACCATCGTGGCGCATCTACTTCCCTCGCATCTCGGATCGAAGGATTTGAACCACCGGCTCACGCTGAGACCAACTATACTTCCACGATTCGTAATGCCCCAAGTTCACCTGTTTGTGGTCACTGTCACAAGCCAGGTCACATGACCAATTATTGCTGGGCTTTACATGGGAAACCGTCTAGAGGACCTTCTAACAAGAAGAGGCCTGCCGCATGATCTTCGGCTGTGAACAAACCACAGGGTAAGGGCAAGGCTGATGCCTACAATTGTAGGAAAGGTTTTGTGATCAAGGGAAAGGGCAAAGCCCGTGCTCACAATCTTGAAGGTGATGAGGACAATGATGAGAATGCTTACTCCAACACAGTACGACTTGGAGAACATTTTATTGGCAATGATGAGTCCAAGCTATGCTTATTGATGACTATCAACAGGACAATGACAATGATATGATCGTTCATATGGGTCGGGTTTCCAACCTAGACACAGATGATGGCATGGACACTCACTCCAACACTATCATCACCCCTCATGCATCCACTTCCAAGACTCCCTTTCGTGTCCATTCCTCCTCAGTCATGTCCGCTTGAGGAAGGAACTTCAAAGCCTAAAAGGCGGAACACTGGGAAGGCAAAAGCTTCACCCATTGACAAAATGTACAACGGAGACAACTGCAGAAACCCTAATGGTACTTGGAAACATGGCTTGGATAGTTGTGATATAAATGTATGGGATGGCACTGAACACAATCCTGGTTGTGTAGATGATGAATGTGATTATGACTTGGATTGGTATTAAAGTGGGACACCTGCTCGCATTTGCGTTGCAGAGGGAAACACGTCTTCTATTCACTCTAAATTGAACCGCGATCATTGGATGATTGATTTGGGGTCTACCCATCATATCACTCCTTTTTGCATGGACTTTATGTCTTTGAAAGAGGAAGAATGTGATGCTTCCACCGCCAACGGCACGAGGATGAAGATGATTGGACCTGGAGATATACTAATTAGTTCTGCCCTAGATGGACCCTGCAAGGTCCTCCTTATGCTCCAAGATGTCTGGTTTACCCCAGACGCTTCCCACAAGCTTTTATCAGTTAACACCCTAACCTGAAGGGGTTACCACTGTTGTTATGATTTGTTGGTACCCCCTCCATCTTTTTCCCCTTCTACCCCCCACGCATGCTCCTCAACCATCCCGATGACCCGTTGTTCCTTTGCTAAGACTCCCTCTGACCAGGCCATTATCTATCCTCACATTCCTATGACCATGTCACCCCTTGACCGCATCATCCTTTGGCCACATCATCCCTTAGCCATGTCATTCTTGTCCACGTCACCCCATGGACACGTCACCCCTAGCCATGTCATCCTTTGGCCACATCACCCTAGCCACATCACCCCTCATACCCTTTGCCCACAGGCTATGCATGGTTCTCTTCTAATTCCCCTTCGCCCATGAAAGCCTTCCTCTTTAGTCTCTCCTCTCCGAGATCTCTCGATCCCGATTCTTTCCCCTTATGTCTCATTACCATACTTGTCCTCACCCTCAACCCTAGCCCTTGACCCTCAGCTTCCCCTCTGCCCTGGTGGCAGTGATACCTTAGTCTATATAAACCCCCACCCCCTCCTCTCTGATTCCCTAGCTTAGTCTTACTCAATTCTCCCTACGACTCCCTGCTCCCAGTACTAAGCCCCAAGCGTACTTGTTGTACTACACTTGGAATCCTATACTCCCGCTTCCCTCTCTAAGTCCCCATCCTACTTCCGAGTGGACGCTAAATATGATTGTCATCTCAACCTTCGTCTTCCACTTGCTCTCGTCCTTGAACTTGTCTTTGAGCTAGTACTCAACACTTGAAGCTCAGCTATCAACCATTCTCAAGTCTCCGCAAGTCAGCAGATCAGTAACCTTTCATCTTTGACTTTTGTTATTGAGTCTACGCTCATCCCTATCTGGGTTGATCGTAACAGCTGTGATATATCCAAGAAGTTCACCAAGATCTTTGACAAGAAAGGAGTGTTGGTCATACAGGCATCTGCTTTATCAACCAACAACTTGCATTGGTTCCGATTGGCTTCGATCATCCAATCAAACGCAAGCCTATACTCCTTAATGGATCTGGATTCACCCGATCTGTGGCATTGTTGCTTTGGACATCCTTCCAAGAATGCCCTACATCATTTACCCACATCTTGTGGAGGCACACCAACCTCTCTTCACATACCAGATACCTTTACATCTTGCAAAGGTTGTGAATTGGGGAAGAAAACACAGAGACCTTTTCCGGAGTCGAACAAGCACACATCACGCATTCTCGCTTTGGTTCACACCGACCTCTGTGAAATGCCAACTTTGTTGCGCAATCATAACAAATGGTTTATGACCTTTTTAGATGACTATTCTGGCTATGGCTATATCGCTCTTCTGAAGACAAAATCTGACGCTATGAAGGTGCTTATGGACTTGGTTGCTCTTACAGAACATCAGACTGGTGTCACTCTACTCTCTATACATTCGGATCGTGGTGGGGAATACATAAATCAAGGCCTGATGTCATTCCTCTCTTCTAAAGGGATTGAACACCAGACTTCTGTGCTGTGAACCCCATAGCAAAATGGTCAAGCAGAGCGTTGGAACAGAACACTTTTGGAGAAGGCTGAGGCTATGCGGCTTCATGCTTGTTTGCCACAAACTTTCTGGCAAGATGCCTTAGAGACGGCTGTACACATATACAACAGACAACCCATGCGACACCTTAATTGGAAAATGTTGCATTTTGTTCGTTGTCTTACCATTCTATGTCTACACTTTACTTCCGTTTCCTTTGACTCTCATGATTACCAGCTGTTTTGGCCCTGTTCGGTAATCTTCGCCCACGCTTTACACGAATGTTCCTCAATGTTCTTTCTTCTTCTTATGGGCTGTATTAGTAATCGTTCTATGACCTTCTAGGATATTCTTTTGATTACGAATCATTCTCAGGCCGTTGTATATAAACCCTTGTACTTTTCCGGTTAAGATCTCCCCATCTTGACCTCCTTTCATATCTTGAATTCTACGTTTTGACTCTTTGAGTCCCTTGATTCTCTAAGTCTTCGTCCTACTTTCGAGTGGACGCTCTTTGAACCTCAGAACCCTCCGAGACGTATCAGTCTCTGTGTTCATCTCTAGTTGCTCGAGCACCTAGACCCCCCCTTGATCTTAGTTGGAACAATCCACTAAGACTAATGATTCATCAGGACCTCTCGCCTTCGCATAGAAGGATCTCTAGCTATTCTGGACTCACTCGACCTCACCCTCTCTCATGTCCAACAGGCCCTCATTCAGGCTCGTCTCCAAGTCCAATATCCAGATCTCGACATCCCTAAATATGCTCAACAACACTCTTACTTCTGCAAGATCGACTACTGCCCGTACCACCATCAGTACTAGACTTAAGAAAGGCTACGGCTGTTCCTACCCGGACCATCCGTAACAGAAAACACCCATTTCCAAATGGAATGGAGGCCTACCAGATATCTCATACTTCAAAATCTTTGGCTGTAAAGCCTACGTCTTCATTAACAAAGAAGATAGACCTAACAAGTTATCCCCCAAAGCCAAGGAGATGATTTTTATAGGATATGAACCTGGTACAAAGGGATACCAGTTCTGGTCCACCGTCCAAAGATGACTAGTATCGTCAACTAATGCTACATTTCTGGAATCATCTTTTCCTAATTGTCACACAGAGAAAGACATACCTTCCTCTATCGAAATCCTGACACAAGAAGACAAAAACGATCTGGATGAGCGGTCTAATCCACCGTCACCTTCATTTGTTGATAGAAACAAGGACACTCCTTTCACAATGATACCACTTTTACCCCACGGTAATCTGCTGCCCAATCATGATCCATACCACGGATGGGAGCCACAACGACCCCAATCCAGTCATGAACCTTCTCCTACCATGCCTAAGACACAAAGGCAATCCCCTTTCCATAAAGATTCTGATGTACAGATGGGTTCTACTCCAAGGGCTTCGTCACCCGAACTTCCACCTCCACCTTCATCCCCTTCTTCTGTAACAGGTAGAAGACAAAGGGGAGTGGACGAGGATCCAGGAAGAGAAGTACCTCTTACCAGAACTATTCCGAGACCCAGTCCATTACAGCCACCACCGCCGCTTTGACGTCAACCGCCATTACATCAACCTTTGGAACCCCAACCAGAGAGACCCACTAGAATCCATCGACCACGTATCATTCCTGATAACGCTTATGGAAATCGACCACCTATTGATATCAAAAGGGATATTCAACAGGGTTTGCACATTATACCGGAGCTAGCTCAAATTCCAGTACCCCCTCATCCACAGCGGATGCAGGAACCGTCAAATCGAGAAGGTCTAGATGACTTATACTCCAATCAATTCTTCAATGCTCTTTTGTCTTCAGCCTTACCCATAGAAGGCATTCCTAAACAATACCGGGATATAGTGAAGCTACCCAAGGACAAGCAGAAGAAATGGAAGTTAGCGACTCAGGAGGAGTACAAATCTCTCCTGGACAGATGTGTATGGGATCTCGCAGATCTACCACCAGATCGTACACCCATAAAAGGAAGATGGGTATTCGCCAAGAAAAGTGATGGCTGCAGAAAGGCACACTTTGTCACCAAAGGATTCACCGAAGTATTTGGGATCGATTTCGAAGAAACCTTTTCCCCAGTTGTCTAGTTCGAAACTTTTAGACTCCTGTTGTCTCTAGCTGCACTCAAAGATTGGGATATCAAGGTGCTGGACATCAAGACAGCATTTCTGTTTGGAGAGCTTGACGAGGAGATCTACATGGAACAACCAGAGGGTTTCATACAGAGAGGATCAGAGAAAAAGATCTGTTGGCTGAAGAAGGCCATTTACAGTCTCAAACAGGCAGCCCTGCAATGGCATAAGGCCTTACACAAAACCCTCCTGGAATTTGGGTTCAAATGTTCTTTTTCAGATCCAGGAGTTTATTTGCACTTTAATGGTCACAACATTGTTGTTTTGATCATTTATGTTGACGATGCACTTTTTATGGGAAACAAGAAAGAGTACACCCTTCAAAAGAAGAAGCAGTTCATGAAACACTGGGAAAGCCAAGATTTAGGAGAAGCAAAAGAATATCTAGGCATGTGCATCACCAGAGATCGCACAAAACGCACTCTGAGGCTTGATCAATGTGTTTATGTTGACAAGCTTATCAAGAGGTTCAATATGCAGAATGCAAAATCCTCGCACATACCACTTCCCACCAGTTATAAACCGACTCCTAATCTCAAAGACGCAGATTCTGATCTTCACAGTCATTACCAATCGGTCATTGGATCATTGCTCTATGTTATGCTTAACCCAGATAGGGCCAAGCATAGACCTTCAAGGTCGTCCACTTGCTCATGACTCGAGCGAAGGGAGCACCAAGCAGGTGCAACAAGTGAGTTAAGACTAGGACATGGTGAGTCCATGATTGGGCGGCCAAGACTTCAGGCAAGTGAGGTGATAAAGAAGCGTAGATTCAGTGAAGAACTAGCTAAGACAGAGAGGAAGTTCTTGGGGTACAACCATAGAGAAGAATGTAACAAGGATTGAGAAGGTGGGGGTGAAGGTAGATCAAGATAAGGATCTAGGAGCAAGAGGGGAGACCTATATAGGTATTGTGGCTGCGCACAGACCAAGGTACATAGGGCTAAGGGTAGTCCAAATAAGGAACGCACGTGGTCAAGGGCAAAGGGTAGTTCAAATGAGGAATACATGAGGGAGAGAAGTGCAGGGCAAAGGGTAGTCCAAATAAGGAATACATGAGGAAAAGAAGCAAAGGGCCAAGGGTTATCCAAATAAGGGAATACACGAGGAAAAAAAGCATAGGTCTAAGGGTAGTTCCAAATAAGGGAACTTACATGAACAAGAATCGAGGGACGAAAGTGGAGGGTCAGAGAGTGTTACAGGCTAACATAAGCAAGTGCCATGCACTAGGATTACAGTGTAATCAAGGACAATTTTCATTTTTTATTGTCCTTATGCTTCACTTTTCTTATCTATTCCTTTCAGATGCTTTTATCTTATTTTTCTTAGAAAAGGGCAGTTAACTCTGTAAGGCCCAG
>JBBPRS010000573.1:0-10856 GCA_038093155.1 Boletus huronensis
CTAAAGGGATCCACTCCGTCCTCTCCCCTCAGTTCACCAAGGGCTAGTCCCCTTGCTATTCCCAGTCTTAGTTAGGTGTTGGTTTGGTTTGCCCTAGGCTTAGATCAGCCCTTTGGAGCCATTTCATTTCTCGTGCAAAGGCTGATGCAAATTGGGGTCCTCTGTCGGAGATGACTTTGTCAAAGAGTCTGAAACGGAGATATACTTTGTGGAAGAAGAGAGCTGCCATTCCTTCAGCCGAGATAGATTTCTTAGTAGGGCAGAGAATTACCCCTTTCATAAGCCCATGGTCAACCATGACCAATAAAGTATCAAAACCGAGGGATGGGGGTAGGTCAGTGATGAGGTCACAGGAGATTTGTTGGAAGGGGCGAGATGCGGAAGATGAGATAGGAGAGAGAGGGGGGGTCGTGGGGTGAGTGTTAACTTTGGCTTGTTGACAGGGGGCACATCCTTCCACGTAACATTGTACATAAGAGGCAAGACCGGGCCACCAAAATTCGGCGGCGACGGGCTGACGAGTTTTAATATAACCAGGATGACCAGCGGTTTCATGGTCATGACATCGCTGGACAATGGTTCGGCGAAGTTCGGCATTGGGAGGGATGTAGACACGACCTTGATAGGTGAGGACACCATCAGTGACCTGCCAGTCGGAGAGTCGTTTGCGAAAAGGGGAGGGGATATCATCTTTTAGTGATTGGAGGTATTGGAGGACGAGGGGGTCATCAGCGGATTTCCCTTTGATGTGGTTGTGCAGTGCTACATCAATGAGACAGGTGAAGATGGAGGGAGGTAAGAGGGTGACCCCTTCGTTTTCATTGCAATTGGCAGGGAGGAGGTCGAAGCAATGAGACAGGGCATCGGGGCCAGAGAGGAGTCTCCCTGGGACATGGATCATTTTGAGGTCAAAATCTGTGAGATCAAGAAGCCAGTGGGCTTGTCTTCGATTTAGGTTTTGGGGTTGGCGGAAGTAGGTGAGGTTTTTATGATCGGTAAAGACTTGTACAGGGAAGGTGGATCCGTGGAGATAGTGGCACCAGGATTTTAAGGCGCGGATGATCGCGAGGAGTTCTCAATCATATATATCGTAGTTTCGTTCCGCAGAGAGGAACGCTTGGGAGAGATAGGAACATGGGTGCCAATCCCCGTTTTCGTCAGTTTGGAGGAGGACTGCTCCGGAAGCAAATTTGGAGGTGTCAGTAGCAATAGCAAAGGGAGCGGAGAGGTTGGGCATGCGGAGGATGGGTTTAGCTAGGAAGAGGGCTTTCAGAGAGTCGAAAGCAGTTCGGCAGGAAGGGTTCCAATTCCAGCCGGCGTTCTTCTTAGTGAGATCAAGGAGAGGGCAGGCAACGGTGGCGAAGTCAGGGATAAATCAACAGTAAAAATTGGCAAAGCCCAGGAAGGACCTTATGTCTTTAACTTTCTGGGGGGTTGGCCATGAGGCAATTCCATCTAGTTTCACAGGATCCATGGCGATTTGGCTGGGTCAGATGATCATACCAAGGTATTCAACTTCGGTGGTGGCGAAGGTGCATTTTTTGAGTTTCAGGTGGAGGTCTAGTTCAGTCATCCGTTGAAGGACTCGTTGGGTTCGTTCTTTGTGAGTTTTCGGATCTGGGGATAGGATGAGGAGGTCATCCATATAGATAACGAGCCATCCTTCAGCGATCATGTCGCGGAAAGAGTCATTCATGAACCTTTGGAAAGTGGCAGGGGAGTTGGTCAGGCTGAAGAACATGACCATAGGTTCAAAGAGGCCTTTGTGGGTGATAAAGGCTGCTTTCCATTGGTGTCCATCCTTGATTCGGACATTGTTATACCCCCATCTGATGTCAAATTTGGTGAAGAGTTTTGCATCTTTGACTTTATCAATGAGATCTGGGATTAATGGGAGGGAGTAGGCGTCGCAGATGGTATGTTCGTTCAGATATCGGTAGTCTTGGCAGGGACGGAGGTCTCTGTTCTTCTTTTTGACAAAAAAGAATGGTGAGGCTTGGGGAGAATTCGAGGGGCAGATTTTTCCACATCGGAGGTTTTCCTCGAGGAAAGATTCTGTGGCGGTTTTCTCTTCCGGGGAGAGAGGGTAAATTTTTCCTACTTTTGGAGAAAAAGATTCGCCAAGGTTGATCTCGTGGTCATAAGGGCAGGATGGAGGGATGTGATCTGTAGCTTCTTTGGTAAAGACTGAGGAAAACAAGGAATATTCTGGGGGAAGGGTAGGTTTTGGTTTGGCCAATTCGGCGGCCATGGCAAGTTCGGTGGCAGTGGTGATTTTGAAAATGACTGGAGATCCAAGGGGGATAAATCGAGATCTAGCTCGGAGGGTTCGTTGGAGGACTTGGTTTTGGTTTGCTCGGATTAGGTATTGGGATTCTTCTTCCCATTGGTTGTATTTCCATAGGTAAGCATCGTCAATGGCGTTTACATGAACATGTTTTGGTGGTCTTCCTTTGGGAAAGGAAGCTGAGTGTCGTTCTGAATCTCTTTTATGGGCAAAGAATAATCCTTTGGATTCGTCTAAGGATTCCTTGATAGAGATCGTTCAGTTGGCCCAGTTGATGGTGGGGTTGGCTTTGGTGAGCCAGGGGAGTCCAAGGATTACATTTTCTTTGAGGTGCATAACATGGAAGTCAACTTCCATGGCGATCCCTTCAATGTTGACGAAGAGTTTAGCAGAGAAGCAGACAAGGTTGGCTTTGTTTGGGAATCTGTTGGCATTTCGAGCGATGAGAGGTTTGGGAAGTTTAGTGAGGGGGAGACGATGTTTTCTAGTGAATCCCCAATTGAGGCAGGAGACAGAGGCTCCGCTATCAATGAGGGCACGGGTGTTGATGACTTTAAGAGTATGGGAGTGATCCATAACTTGGATGGGAATTTGCATAGAGCTCGAGTAGGTTACAGTTACAGGTTTACTTGTTTTAGAAGAAGTCTGCATCGAAGGGACTCTCCTTTTCAAAAATCCTGAGAGAAAGAGACTACAGCAACATCTTCTTCTTCTTCGGCCATGTCGATAAGGGCGGGGATGGGTTCTTCGGCTACCGGTTCTTTGGTAACTTGTTGTACTTTCTGGGGAAGAGGTTTTTTCTGAGGGGAGGAGGGGAAGGAAGGGCATCGTCCACTAAGGTGTCCAGATTTTCTGCATCAGAAGCAGAGTCCTTTCTTGATACATCGTTTTCTTTCGTCAGGGGTGAGTTTTCCTACTCGGACAGTGTTGACATCCATAGCATTGGGGTCAACAGATTTCTTTGGGGAGGAGGTGGGGACGACGTAAGTGGTGGTTCTTCCTCCCATGATGAGGGCGGATCTGTCCCATTGGGTCTGAAAGTGAACAGCCTTTTCTTGCCATTCCTTGACTTTGGTGGGTATGGTATCCATACCGTTGATGCGTCTCATGAGGGTTTCAGGGATCCCTCAGGCGAAGTAGGCAATTAATACGTTCTCGTCGGTGACACCGGAGATAGAAGCGTTATTGTTGAATTGTGTGATGTAGGAAGTGAGAAGGTTAATAGTAGACTGCCCTTTGTGCAGGATGGTTTTGGTAGAAGCGAGCCAGTGAATAGCATTAATGACAGTATCATGATGTTTGAAGGTGAGTTTGAACTCTTTGGTGAAGTCTAGGAAGGTTCCCAGAGAAGGAGTGGTTCCGGTGAGAGCTTTAAGTCAGTAGGTAGCAGCCCAGGTGGCTGTGGCACTGTCTTTCATGTAGGAGAGGGCGAAGGCGGTTCTCTTGTTGTCTGTATTGTATACTTCTTCATTGACAAGAAGATAAAGTTTGACGGTGTTTAACCAAGGGATTGCTTTGGCATAGGATCCATCGAAGGATTCGGGTGCTCCAATGCGGAGTTCAACGGGTTTCGGTTGGTTAGATATGGTGGGTCGAGTTCGGGTGTTGGTTTGGGGAGGAATGTTGATAGGTGGAGGGATGTGGGGTGGTGGGATGGGGGCTGGTGAAATGGAGAATACTGGGGATGAGGTGACGGTTGGTGGAGACGGGGGGGTGGGCGGTCGAGGTAGGACTAGCAAACGGGAGAGGTTATGGGCAAGGTCAAGTGCTTGGTCAAGGGCTTCCTCCTGTTCGTGTTGGGTGGGGAGGAGTTCGTCGGGGTCTTCTTCTTCAAGAGAAGAGGTGGGAGATTCTGAGTGAGGTTTGGGTGGGGGTCGGGGGCGAAACCACCGAGGGTCAGCGGAAGGTCATTGGTGGGAAATGTTTGGAAGCTACAATGAAGGTAGTCCATGAAGAGTTTATCTTGACCTTTTGTTATGGATGGTCCAGGTAGGAACAGCCATAGCCTTTCTTTAAGCTTAGTATTGGTGGTGATAAGGGCAGTAGTCGATCCTGCAGAAGCAAGAGTGTTGTCGAGCGTGCTTAGGGATGTCGAGGTCTGGATACTGGACTTGGAGACAAGCTTGGATAAGAGCTTGTCAGACGTGAGAGAGAGCGAGGTCGAGTGAGTCCAGGGTAGTCAGAGATCCTTCTATACGAAGGCAAGAGGTCTTAATGGATCGTTGGTCTTAGTGGATCGTTCCAACTAAGATCAAGGGGGTTCTAGGTGCGCGAGCAACTAGGAACGATGACAGAGACAAATACATCTCGAGAAGTTCAGAGGTTCAAAGAGCATCCACTCGAAAGTAGGATGAGGACTTAGAGAGGCAAGGGACTCAAAGAGTCAAAGCATAGAATTCAAGATATGAAAGGAGGTCAAGATGGGAGATCTTGACTGGGAAAGTACAAAGGTTTATATACAACAGCCTGAGAATGATTGGTAATCAAAAGAATATCCTGGAACGTCATAGAACGATTACTAATACAGCCCATGAGAAGGAGAAAGAACATTGAGGAACATTCGTGTAAAGCATAGGCAAAGATTACCGAATGGGGCTGAAACAGCTGGTAATCGTGAGAGTTAAGGAAACAGAAGTAAAATGTAGACATAGAATGACAAGACAATGAATAAAATGTAACAGGAGGCGTCAGTAGTGATTGTGAAGGGAGCAGAGAGGTCGGGCATGCAAAGGATGGGTTTAGCTAAGAAGAGGGCTTTCAAGGAGTCAAAAGCACTTTGGCAGGAAGGATTCCAATTCCAGGCAGCATTTTTCTTGGTGAGATCAAGAAGAGGGCAGGTGACGGTGGCGAAGTCAGGGATAAATCGACAGTAAAAATTGGCAAAGCCCAGGAAGGACCTTATGTCTTTAACTTTCTGGGGGGTTGGCCATGAGGCAATTCTGTCTAGTTTCACAGGATCCATGGCGATTTGGCTGGGTCGGATGATCATACCAAGGTATTCAACTTCAGTGGCGGCGAAGGTGCACTTTTTGAGTTTGAGATGGAGATCCAGCTCGGTCATCCATTGGAGGACTCATTTAGTTCTCTCTTCATGAGTTTTCACATCGGGGGATAGGATGAGGAGATCGTCCATGTAGATAACTAGCCAACCTTTGGCAATCATATCGTGGAACAAATCGTTCATGAATCATTGGAAGGTGGCAGGGGAGTTGGTCAGTCCAAAGAACATGACAGTGGGTTCGAAGAGGCCTTTGTGGGTGATAAAGGCTGCTTTCCATTGGTGTCCGTCTTTGATTCAGACGTTGTTGTACCCCCATCTCACATCGAACTTAGTGAGGATTTTGGCGTCTTTGACTGTATCGATGAGATCTGGGATTAGTGGGAGGGGGTAGGCATCACGGATGGTTTGTTCATTCAAGTATTGGTAATCTTGGCAAGGATGGAGGTCTTCATTCTTCTTTTTGACAAAAAAGAATGGGAAGGCTTGGGGGGAGTTCAAGGGGCAGATCTTTCCACATCAGAGATTTTCCTCAAGGAAGGATTCTGTAGTGGTTTTCTCTTCAGGAGAGAGAGGGTAGAGTTTCCCTACTTTTGGGGAGAAAGACTCATTGAGGTTGATCTCATGGTCATAAGGGCGAGATGGAGGGACATGATTAGTGGCTTCTTTGGAGAAGACTGAGGAAAATGAGGAATATTCCAGGGGAAGAGTAGGTTTTGGTTTGGCCAACTCGGCGGCCATGGCAAGTTCACTGGCGGTGGTGATTTTGGAAATAATTGGGGATCCAAGGGGAATAAATTGAGATCCTGCCTGGAGGGTTTGTTGGAGGACTCGGTTTTGGTTCACTTTGACTAGATATTGGGATTCTTTTTCTCAATGGTTATATTTCCAAAGAGTCATCGACTGCGTTTACGTGGATGTGTTTTGGTGGTCTTCCTTTGGGGAAGGAAGCTGAGTGTCATTCTGAGTCCTTTTTGTGGGTGAGGAATAACCCTTTTGATTTGTCTAGGGATTCCTTGATGGAGATTGTTCGATTGGCCCAGTCGATGATGGGGTTGGTTTTGGTGAGCCAGGGGAGTCCAAGGATTACGTTTTCTTTGAGGTGCATGACATGGAAATTGACTTCCATAGCGATCCCTTTGATATTGATGAAGAGTTTAGCAGAGAAGCGGACAAGGTTGGCTTTGTTTGGGGATTCATCGGTGTTTCATGCAACAAGGGGTTCAGGGAGTTTTGTGAGGGGGAGACGATGTTTTCTGGCGAATCCCCAATTGAGGCAGGAGACAGAGGCTCCGCTGTCGATGAGGGCGTGGGTGTCGACAACTTTAAGAGTGTGGGAGGGGTCTATGACTTGGATAGGAATTTGCATAGAACTCAAGTAGGTTACAGTTACAGGTTTACTTTTTATTAGGAGAAGTCTGCGTCAAAGGGACTCTCCTTTTCAAAAATCCTGGGTGAAAGAGATGATTGCGATGTCTTCTTCTTTGTCTGCCATATCAATTAGGGCGGGGATAGGTTCTTCAGGCACTGGTTCTTCAGTGAGTTGTTGCACTTTCTGAGAAAGGGGTTTTTTTTGGGGAGAAGAAGGAAAAGAAGGGCATTGTCCGCTGAGGTGTCCGGGTTTTCTGCATTGGAAACAAAGTCCTTTCTCGATACATCTCTTTCTTTCATCTGGGGTGAGTTTTCCAACTTGGATGGTGTCAACATCCATAGCGTTGGGGTCAACAGATTTCTTTGGGAAAGAGGTGGGGACGACATAAGTGGTGGTTTTTCCTCCCATGATGAGTGCAGATCTGTCCCATTGGGTTTGGAAGTGAATGGCCTTCTCCTGCCATTCTTTGACTCTGGTAGGTATGGTGTCCATACCGTTGATGCGTCTCATGAGGGTTTTGGGGATCCCTTGGGCAAAGTAGGTGATTAAAACATTTTCGTCAATAACCCCAGAGATAGAAGTGTTATCATTGAACTGTGCAATGTAAGAGGTGAGAAGGTTGGCAGTAGACTGTCCTTTGTGTGCAGTAATTCTGGTAGAAGCAAGCCAGTGAATGGCGTTTCTGATGGTGTCATGATGTTCGAAGGTGAGTTTGAACTCTTTGGTGAAGTCTAAGAAGGTTCCCAGGGAGGGAGTGGTTCCGGTGAGAGCTTTAAGTTGATAGGTAGCAGCCCAAGTGGCTGCGGCGCCATCTTTCATATAGGAGAGGGCGAAGGCGATTCTTTTGTTGTCAGTGTTGTATACTTCTTCATTGACAAGGAGGTAAAGTTTGACAGTGTTCAACCAAGGGATTGCTTTGGCATAGGATCCATCGAAGGGTTCGGGTGCTCCAATGCGGAGTTTGACAGGTTTCAGTTGAGTAGACATGGTGGATTGGGTTGGTGGAGGTGGGACTCAGGTTCGGGTGGTGGTTCAAGGGGGAACATTGATAGGTGGTGGGATGTGGGCTGGTGGGATGGGGATTGGTGGAATGGGGAATACTGGGGATGAGGTGATGGTTTGTGGGGATGGGGGAGTAGGCAGTTGAGGTAGGACTAGTGATCAGGAGAGGTTATGAGCAAGGTTGAGGGCTTGATCGAGGGCTTCTTCCTGTTCGTGTTGGGTAGGGAGGAGTTTGTCGGGGTCTTCCTCTTCAAGAGAAGAGGTGGGGGATTCTGAGTGAGGTTCAGGTGGGGGTCGGGGACGAAACCACCAAGGATCAGCGGAAGGTCGTTGGTAGGAAATGTTTGGAAGCTAGAATAAAGGTAGTTCACGAAAAGTTTATCTTGACCTTTTGTTACGGATGGTCCAGGTGGGAACAGCTGTATCCTTTCTGAAGGTCGATGACGAAGAGGAGAGACGACCTTAGTAGATAGTCGGTCTTAATGGATCATTCCAACTAAGATCAAGTGGATTCTAGATGCGTGAGCAACTAGAGACGATGACAAAGACGAAAATGTCTTGGAGAGTTTCAGAGGTTCAAAGAGCGTCCACTCGTAAGTAGGACAATGACTTAGAGAGGAAAGGGACTCTAGGAGTCGAAGCGTAGAATTCAAGATATGAAAGGAGGTCAAGATGGGAGATCTTGACCAGAGAAGTACATCGGTTTATATACAATGACCAGAGAATAATTGGTAATCAAAAGAATACCATGAAATGCCATGGAACGATTACTAATACAACTCATAGAAGAAGAAAGAACATTGGAGAACGTTCATGTAAAGCGTGAGTAAAGATTACCGAACAGGGTCAAAATGGTTGGTAATCATGAGAGTTCTGGGACAAGGGCAAAGTGTAGGCATAGAACAACAAGAGAAACGAATAAAACGTAACACATCCCACTTTATGTGGTAGTGATAGCTCAATTTTTTGTGTACTAAAAGATTGTAGTAGATAGCTTGTGCAAATACTACTGGTTCTATAGTTCTCAGTTGTGATTTGATTGGTTAGTGAAACCTAAAGTTAGTAGCTTTGTGGAGTAGTAATCTGACAATATGCTAAGATATCAAAATTGTGAGATGTAGACACAACTCAGTTAAACAGTTCTAGTAGCTTCATGGAGTAGTAATCCAACGATATGCTGAAATGTTGAGATGTTGAGATGTCAATGTAGTTTCCAAGTCAATTGGAATTAGTCAGGCTTCACTTAGTTCACTCAAATGGTAGCAGTGGTACAATCTATTGTTGTGCAACTAAGAAGATTTGTTATCCAGGCTATGGATAATTTACTACCACTTATCCCTTGAGGTGGGTAGTTTAGAAGAATGTTATGGCTCTGGTAGGATTTCTTGTTGAGGATCTATTCCCTTTTGTTGCCCTATGTGGGGTTTTCTCCTAAAAGGTGTCCTATTACACTTGTCCTCTGTGGGTACAAGTCTTTACTCCCAACAATAAAACTAGCAGTCCTGAAACTTATGCAGAATAAGGCAAGTCTCTCTGAAGAGATTCCTATGAGTACTCTGGAATACTCCTTATGATTGGGAGAATAAGAGACAAGGCTCTATTCTCAATATTCAAAGGTGAATACTCAATGAATATTTTTCTTTTTTTGTAGCCTGGAAACAGTCCCCTTTTATACATAAATACAAAGGCTGTGCTAGCCAATCAGGATGCAGTTGGCTGCTTACAAAACTCCTTACTAATGCCAAGACAATTATGAGTCATTTTGAGTCATTTTAGTATTTGGCTTGGTATTGAGTCAGTATAAGTCATTGTAACTCATGCTATGCAAGGCATGGTCACATGATCTACTTTCCCAGCAGGGCTTTGCTATATGTAAAATTATATAGGGTTCCTAGGTAGTTATTTACTTGGTAGTCTAAACTATAGTACTAGTGATCCACTTCAGAATGTAAAGTTCAATATCTCTTGAACTTCTTAAGGAAAATTGGTAGGAATATGGATCATACTGTGGGTCAATAGGCCCTAAGATTTCTAAGGATTTCGTCCATAGGAAATGGTCAAATTTAATGTTCTCAGGTGGTAGCTTCTGACATTACATCTAACAATTTTAATGCAGGTCACTGTGATCCGGGTGTGGCACCAAACAGCGCAACCTGTGCAGAAGTGCTCCAAGTGGGCTCAGAGAAGCTATGTCTGGCCTGTGCTTTGTTCCTTACGGCTGTCCCCAGCATCTTTACCCATTGAGAGATATTTTTGACTTTCCTATTTCGTTATTCCTACCCTGAGCATAATGCAAACACCCCAAGCCACACTGGGTCTATGGAGAAACAATTTTAAATTGTTTTCTTGAAAGAAGCCCCCTATATTGTGCATGCATGTGGACTGGACCCAAATATGGCCACCGTGGACAATATGGATTGCTGGAATGCTCAATTGAGATGTCTTGCTTGTAAGCCATTAAACAACATTGTCATGAACTGGAGGGATGTGGTATGTTTTTTTTTTTCCTTTCCAAAGAGAAATTGTTCACAATGTTGAATGTTGTATTGAATTGAGTAGGCACATATAGCACACCACAGCACATCAACTAGTGCAAATACCCAAGTAAATAGTGACCTTGCAGGGATTCAAACTCCAGACCACCCAGAACTGCACCAGTAGCTCTAACCACTGAGCTACAAGGCTGATGGTTCTACTAAGCTGGATTTGATATCCAACATGTTGAACAATAGATGTTGCATGCCCGAATTGATCATCAAAGGGGTCTGCAAGTGCCTACCTCACTATGCTGGCAACTCGTCAGCAATGAATACATTGGCATGATCTAGGCTGTTGAGAAGTTGATTAATTATGAAGGAGCATTTTTTTATTCTGAGCGATGCCTGTTATGTCTGCATCGCGTTGGGGATGCAAGGGACCATGAAGAAACAATACATCACCTCAGGCGCTGGTGAGCATTTACATCACCAGTCTCTTATATGTTAAAGGTGGTACTGAAATGGCTCCTAAGGGCTGACTGGGCCTAGGGTAAACCAAACCAACAAGCTAAAGACTATAAATCTCAGGAGGGAAACTAGCCTCAAGAGGGGGGACTGAGTGGATCTCAAAGGAGGGAAATATCCAAAGAGAACTAGACTGGGGACTCCAGTGCTAGGCTCTTGGGTTTATATATTCAAACTATATTAAATACACATGGC
>JBBPRS010000574.1:0-10846 GCA_038093155.1 Boletus huronensis
GCACGCAACAACGAGCCCTGCAGCAAACAAGAAACAAAAGGACGTCGTCGCACCGCTGGACGCTGGTTACGTTGCTGATAGCTCCACCGTCGAGAGCAATAGACCACCCACACCCGAAAACGAGCTCGGACCGACCGATGACCGTGACGAGTGGGAAAGTTTCTGGGCACAAAATTCTTTACCAGATGACGCGTTCACTCAGATAGACTCACCCGATGCACCTCCCAACTTGAATGCATGATACTTGCTCCGTCACGACATTGCGAAAGAGTAAACGAGTGTTACATGAACATTACCTGGAATTCAGGCTGCACACATATGTAAGGCTGATCTCCAGGAACCAGTCCCAGAGTGCCAAAATCTATGGATACACGACGAGGTCAACAATCCAAAGGCACGTCGCTCCAGTTTGAATTGTTCCGTGATCTGGATGACATCTTTACTGGAGGATGCGTATAGTTGCCGTCTAGTTCATGCGCGTAAGCTGCAAAATGCGAGCTGGGTGCCTTTGTAATCGGATACCGAGGCATCACTTTCACGGCGCCGGGAAACTTGTCAATCCACGAGATGATAAAGCCGATCAAGGCTAACATGCAAAACAGCCGTGAATGGAACTCCCGAGAACCACGCGCATGACGACTCACCAAGGACCGGAGAGGCATACGCCATGGCGAGCTGCACACCTGCAGGGACGCAGGGGTTACCCGCGTTCGCGAAATCGTTGCAAAGGCCCACGCCACGATCCCGCCGCGCATGGACTGTCAGTGACACGGCTAGAGCTAGACATGAGTCAGCGCCAAATTACCAGCAAAAACGTGTGACGGGCCCATACCAAAACCAAGCAGCCCGCAGATGCCAAACAAGCACACGTTCCTCGTATTGCTTGTTTCTCCGTCCTGACTCGCGCGTTGGTGACAAAGACTAACCACAGCGGCTAAGCAGGTGCGAGCACATTCTAGGGTAACAGACTGCTCACCAGCCAACAATGCTCAATAGACTGAGGATATCGAAGCAGATGCCCAAGACCTGAAAGGCTAAAAGGCATATGTCATTTCGTAATCTCTGGCAAGTTGCCTGACCATGAACCATACCACCTCCAGTCTTTTCATGAAAGGCGATCGCGGAAAGTACCAACGAGATGACATTCGTGATAATAATAAAGGCTACGGGTGAAACTTTCAGCGAACGATCGAACGAGAAGTCGATAAACCTACAGAGAACGATCACTCGCGAAAGAGCGAAAGGGAAGGGCATAGCGTCACAGACGACGAATCTGACAGAGGGAAATAGAAATGAATGGAATGCACAGGGAGGAGCGTTGGTACTTGTGTTTGAACAGTCAGCCAGCCAGACGCATTATATACAATCTATGTTGTTGATCAATCGCGCAACTGGGGGGACAAAGGTGGTTTGTGTGGACCACCAGGACAAAGGGGCACGCTTCATTTTGCGGCCCGTCCACAAAGCTGTGTGTGGTCCGGAGTCTAAACTAGATATCGAGGTGCTTGTGGAAATCAAGACGACAAAGCAAAGCAAAGCAGCCCTTACTGCATGTTCATCGACACACGTCCGCCCGTTCCAGCGAACCCAAGCATATCTAATTATTAAGGTATGTGCAACAAACAACGAACGCGAGAACCCAGTACGTACAATACGTGAATCAGGCGTGGAAGCGGTTGGGAATCGACAGTTAGTCGTGATCACTGAAGCTCCATATTCTAACGTCACCGTCGTCGCTCCCAGACACAACCTTGTCTTCTCCGAGACCGATACAAGTCACCGCACCGCGATGCCCAAATAGCGTGGTTGTGCACCTGCCCTCTTCACGGTTCCACACCTGGCGGTCAAAGCGTTCAGTACGAATCCATACGAGACAAAAGGTTCATGCACTAACCTTGATCGTACGATCATGGCTCCCGCTGACAAGCCTGAGTTTATCGCAGGCCACTGCCCATACGCCTTCGATGTGTCCAAACAAGGTTCGCGTGGCTTTTCCTGTCTCAACGTCCCACAGCTTGATCGTGTTGTCCAGGCTTCCCGATATCAGCACAGGCTTCTTGGCAGGCTTGCCATTCGCACCGGCCGTCGGTTTTCTGGCAACGAGGCTTGCACCCCACTTATCGTCCGTATTCTCGTTCGACTTCCTCGTATCATGAGTGACGACCGTGCAGATATCGGCAGGATTTGATCTCCCACAGAGCTGGACGGCGTCCAAGGAAGAATCCTGGATCACATGCACGGCGTCTGATGCACGCAAGCTACCATCTTCGTCAGGCTCGTCGCCCACGTCGAGAATTCGTAGACTCTGAACTTGACCGACATGCTCAGTAAACTGACGCACGCACGTTCGTTTCGCGAGATCCCAAAGCCGAATGGTCCCATCATCAGAGGCAGAGAAAAGCATCTTTCCCGTCTCGATTTTGAGTGTGGATCGACAGGGATCGGCAGGCGAGCTTGCGCTCCCGTCGGCGTCCCATAACCTCACGGCATTTACCCAATCACGATGTCCGCGAAGAGTAAACGCCTCCCCTGTACATGAGTTCCAAATCTTGACAGTCGTGTCGACGCTGCCGCTGGCCAGGAGGTTCGCGTCAAAACTGAGACACACTACGCCTTCGGTGTGTCCCTCCAGCGTGCTTATGCATTCTCCCTTGCGCCAGTTCCATACGCGGATCGTGTGATCCATACTTGCCGTGATCAACTTTGCCTCGTCAAACTGGAGCGCGCGCACGGCCCTCGTATGACCTCTGAGACAGCGGACCTCGACGCCGGTTTCAAGGTTCCAGACGCGTACGGTGCAGTCATAAGAGCCTGTGATGAGGATGGGGAAGGATGGGTGCTGGAGCGTTTCGCTGAACTGGAGACACATGACGCCATCTGTGTGGCCTCGGAGTGTGCGGACGAGACATCGACCGCGGCGCCAGTTACGCTCGATGGTGAGGCGCTCGCTGTAAACATCCTTCCAGGGACGGGTCATCGTCTCTGGTTGAGTGTTTGCAGAACGCATGAGGTGGTCGGTGGGCTGGGGAGTTGAACTGGGTAACGGTGAGGCTGAAGCTGAACTGCGGGATGAAGACGGTGGCGTCGGCTGATTGTGCAGATGGGGATAATCATCGGACCTCTGACGTTTCAGGGGTCTATCAAGATAAGATTTTGGGGTTTCCGGCACCCGCTTCGCAGAAGAAGGTGGGGAGGGATGAGGGATGAAAGGGGACACCGAGTTGGGACGAACTTGGCGCCTACGCTCCAGTATGGGCAAGCCCCAGCCGCACTTGAGGCATTTTTGTCCAATGTGCTGCTGACATATTTCGCGCCAGAGAATGTCGTCGTCGGCAAGGCTGCGCCAGTGTTTGGAGACCTGGGCAGCACGACAGAGGGAGGTAGCGTCGAGGTGGGCCAGAATCTTGAGAGAGACTTCGCGAGGGAGGACGGTGAAGGGGTCTATTCTTATGAGGTGGCCGAGCTGCTCTGTGAGAAGGGAGAGTTGTGAGAAGCAACACATTGTGAGTATGCCCTGGAGGATGAGTTCCCTCCTGGGGTGCGAGGAGGAGGAGAAGTTGGACCAGATTGAGTTGACGACCTGTCGTTCTTCCTCGGGGAGAGAGTCGAGAGCCTGCGGGGGACGTGTCAGCAGTCGTTGGGGGGTGCGAGTAGAGACGGACCTGCTGGAGCTTGAGATTGGTGCCCTGGTCTGCGATGCGCTGGTGTCGGACGCAGAGCTTGCGGGGGGGAGGGGATGTCTGCATCCTTGGGACGCTGTCGGGCTGGCTCGGGGAGGAAGCCAAGCGGGGGGCGGGGAGGGTGTCGCACTGGTACGGATCCGCGCTCGCTGCTGCAGACATGGCGGAGGACAACGCCGATCCCACATCGAGAAGTCGGCTGGTCTCGAGGCACGGCGCACGCGACATCGCGCAAGTATTCAGTCCGATGTATTGGACGGTCACGCAATTACACAGCCACATTATGTAACTCACAGTCGCTCGCAATTCGACATCATACTATACGCACAAATCAGATAAAACACACACGCTCTCTCTTCTCGGCGCATTCCTTTCTGCTGCAGAACCATCAATCCAGCGTGATCCTCAGCTGCTCCAACGGTATCGGCTCGAACGTGTCCAGGTCGATGCCCCGTGAGCGCAGTTCGGGTATGCAGTGTGGCGGTACGAGCTGCCGGTTCAGCTCAGGCCGCACAGAGAGCTCTGCACACTCGATCATCAGTCGTCCGTCCGTCTGTGCCAGCCACCCGACTTACCCTCTCGCGTAAAGTTGAACAGAGGTGGGAATTCCTTCTGGTTGGGCATCCTCGCCCCCTCCCCACGCAACTCGTCAAAGAATGGGTGCACCATTGCTTCCACTGCGCTCAACCGCGCCCCAGGAGTATATTCGAGCAGCTTCGCGACCAAATCTATCGCTTCAGGTGCAGTGCGCGGTCGAAAGACCTGCAAAACGCCATCAGATACACCGCGTGCAGGGCAGCCTCCCACCGACCTTGTTGAATGGATGGGGTTTGATCTGCGGGAACTTGTGTTCCATGTAGTTGGGGTTCATCGTCTTGATTTGTTCTCGGGACGGTGTGCCAAGAACCTTGATAATTTCCACCAACTGATCGATACCACTCTCACCGGGGAACAGCGGCTGCCCCAACATCAACTCCGCCATCACACAACCCGTCGACCATATGTCTGTTCAGGCGATACATCAAGCGCGCCACATGCAATTTCGGCGACACTCACCGATATTCGTCGTGTAGTTGGTAGCTCCGAAAATGAGCTCCGGTGCGCGGTAGTACCGCGAACATATATAACTGACGTTCGGCTCCCCCGCCACGAGAATCTTTGCTGACCCAAAGTCGCACAGCTTCAAAACCCCGGTAGCGGGGTTCAAGAGCAGGTTCTGCGGTTTGATGTCGCGATGGCAGATGCCAACCGAATGGATGTAAGCAAGAGAGCGCAAAAGTTGATACATGTACAGTTTGATTTGAAGGGCGGGCATGGGCTGCTTGAGTTTGGAATAGTGGCGACTGGCGCGATACACAGTTTCAGGTACATATTCGAGCACAAGGTTTAGATAAACCTCGTCCTTCTAAAATGGGGGTGAATTGCCAGCCAGATCACAAGGCGTGTATAAACCAACCTTGTCTCCGTTGGAGTAGAAAAAGACTTTGAGGTCGACGACGTTTGGATGAGAAACGAGTCTCATGATTTGTAGCTCACGGTTCTACGCAGTAGAATCAACGCAGGTCAGCATGACACGTACCACAGGTAGTAAAAAAAAGGGATGGGGGAGAGGGGGGGGGGGTTAAAATAGGTGGAAAAAAAATCGATTCGACGAAACGGAAGAGGCACCTTGAAGCGCTTGTCCTGGAGGACTTTCTTGATAGCGATTTCTTCGGTGTCCTTGGAGGAGTCTGAAAGAAGTTTTGCCTGGAATACGACACCAAAGGAGCCGTTGCCAATGACTTTGCAGTTTGTGTAGGCGAGCTCGCGTTGCTCGCTGGTCTTTCCGTCTGAAGCGACGACTTTGACGATCCTGTGGGGGTCGTCGATGGCTAGTTGATTTATGAGGAGGTGAGGATCGGATTCCATTGATGGTGCGGGGGGGAGGGTGCAAGGTGAGGGGAGAAGAAAACGAGGGGAGATGACGGAAAGAAGAGGGCGGGTAAACCATATATGGATGTAGAGGGACGGGGGGGGGAGGGAGGGAGGACAATGGGGAGAAAAAGGCTCACGTGACAATTTGACGCCGTTTATTGGAGCGTTGGAGGCCATCTGAGCAGGGACGTGTGATGGCAGGGAGAGACGGGCGGGAGATTGGGATGGATCAGGATGGCGATGTGTGCGAGCGGGGAGGGAAGAGGGAAAAATAGGGAAAAGGGCGGCGGGGCGGGGCGGAGATGGGGCTGGGGGCTGGCTGGCTGGCTGGCTGGCTGGCTGTTCGAGGGGGAGAAGGACAAGGGACGACAAGCAGCCTCGCAGGAGCGCACTGACTGATGGGCCCCCCACTCGTCTGTTCCTGTGACCTGAATGTGACCGCCCCCCAAAGATGTACAAATATCTCTCTCACAGCACCGACGACCACGCTCGTCTCCCGTCCGCGTCCCCGTCTCGCCCACTTCTATCCCCATCCTGCACCACTCCTTGCTCGCCTATTCTCGCCTCATGTTCACTGTCGCACATGGCTCATCGTCTTATCGTAGTACAATCCCCGACTTGTATCCGACGCGGCATGCACTCTTGATTATGATACCCGACCCTCCCGACACGCTTCCATCAAAACACCACCCCCCCCTCCTGCATTCTTTTTCCCAGCCTCGACATGCGCAGCAACTGCCCACCCGCTCACCTATCCTGCGCATTTAGCCGTCTCACACTTACGTCGTCACCTCCATGTATATTTGAGTTCATATTACCTCCCTACGCTATCATGTCTTCGCTACCGATATGTTGATCGATGACAGATATACCTACTTCTCTCTGTCACCGCTGTCTAGCGATGACTTTTCATCCCACGCCTTGCCGTCATTCCGTCTCCGTCCATTTCACCGTTGTAGTTACCCCGCATGCCCCACCCCCGCCCTCGTGTGCCCCGAGTCCCTCTTCGTTGCATGTTATTACCACTCTTCCATCGTCGAACGCTGTGGCCAACCGCACCACCGTTTTCAACACCGCTTGCATCGACCTGATCGCCGACACTGCCTTCTGCGACAGTGACTATTGCCACCACCTCTTCTTCCGCTTGCGCCGCAGGGACTGAGCCCGCCGGTATGCTTACTCTCATAAAATCAAACGCAACCTGTGCATGTCCCATACCCCACGCCTCGCTTGCTTGCCGAGAAATCTCGTCGATCACAGCAAAGCGGACATCATGCCCATTCATCAATTGCCGTGGAGCAGGGAATCTAACAGTTTCGTTACAGGTCTCTCAAGCATGCAAGGCACAACTGCTTACCGGCTCCCGATATGATTCAGCACCAACCGCTCAGCCCATACACGCTTTGCAAACTCCCCTGCCATCGCTGGTGTCGAGTGTCCCCTCGACAACACTTTCTCTCGAACCTCCTTCTCCTTCCTGCGCGCCTGTGGATCCACAGAGGTAGGTATACATGCATCGGAAGCTTCGTGTATCAGGAGCGAGGGTGGAGGAAGCCTGAGGAGAGGCTCGATGCCCGAGGCGTCATAAGTATCCCCCAGAATCGCAAGTTTTCGGTTAGGGAAATGTGGCTCTCTGATGATGTACCCAATACACGGATCTAGATTTGGTACCGAGTGATCGTTATTGAGCTGTGGCAACAGACCCGAACCAGATATCAACATTCCAGACAGAAACTAACCTCGATGGGATACAGGTCCTGCATCGACCACGATATCTCCATGCCGTCCACGGGCTGTCACAGTGAATGCTTCCCAGAAGCCTTGTTCGTTGCACAAAAAATCCGAACCCGGACATTCACTGGAATGCAGAGACGTGGCATCGCAAGGTGTTCGCGGGCATTGAGGTGTAAGAAGCTCGTGTACCGCATAAGTGTCTGCAGTCTTGGTGAGGGTCATCGTAAGGATAGAGCGGACAAAGGTGCGTAAGCCAGCTGGCCCATAAATGTTGATGCGAGGCGGCTAGATGAAAAATACAGTCTAAAACACACCAGCCTTGCCAGGGGCAAGGTACATACTGGTTTCACGGGAGGGAGAACCTCCGGATCATCCACGATGGCTGGCGGAAACAGGATATGACGCAAAAAAGGTACGATGCCCATGACATGGTCAGCTGCAACAGACATGAATCGTGTCAACGATGGCACGAAAAACATCCATTTTTACCGTGCATGTGGGTTACAAAGAGTTTAGTGACTTTCTGCGCTCGGAGCGTCTCCTCGCCATTGCCGCGTGGTTGGGTATGGAACTGACGGGTAGTGCCTTCTGCACAATCCACCACTATAGTGTAAATAAATCAAAGTACGCGCGAGTCAGTTCACATATCGCATACTCCACAATGTCCCGTCTCCGATGACGTTTGCGACTTGAATTGCTCCTATCAGAGATATGCGGAGCAGGAAATGGAAACATTTGGACAGACTAAGGCTCGAACAATTGCGTGAAGGTGAAGGTCCTCCTCCACTAGATGTTCCCAGGAATGTGATCTGCATGTTCCTAGCCATGGTTAGAGTACAAGAGCTTGCTGTGTGGTCTGTCCGTCACGTGCAGGCATGGTTAGATCGAGTATCCGTAAAAGGAAAGTATGTTAGCACGGTTGAACTTGGCTTGTGCGAGTGGCTGGCGTTCTCTTCTTTCTTGTCGTTGTGATTGTCCAGCTGTTCGTTTCGGTGAGCAGTATTCTGCTTCAACTCCTTTTTTCTCTCTCTTCCCATTGCTCAAGTTTGAGGTCTTTCAAGTCGCTCTTTATCTTTTCAAAATTCATCCCCACCACTGCTGCACAATCATGACACCACTTATCGCGAACTCGAACACCTACGTGTCTCGATCGACAAGACCTTCGGCCCTGTCATCTAACTTGCGGATGCCCCACGTTTTTGTCATTCCTCCAGAGGAAGAACAGCAGGATAACCCACCATGGTGTTACTTCGATGCCGACGAACAACCAGAAAACGGTGACTTCCCTTCAAATCCCGATATTCATTTTCTCGACATTCCCTGCCTTTTGCAACACTCCGAGCAGAACGTGCCTGCTCCCATCGCTCGTCGTGCCTCTGTTCGCCAGCCAAGACCGAGGCCTCCTATTTCAAAGAAGCTCGAGAAGAAACAGCGTCCGGAGGCCATAAAGATAATTGAAAATAAACCATCCCAGGCCAGACAGAGGGACTCGGATGTCATCGAGGTGGTGAAGGTGAAGCGTGGCAGAGAGGCTCTCACGGACCCAGAGGAGAACACAAAGGCTAAACGTTCCAAGACGCTCAAGGCGCGAGCGACCAAAGCACTGCAGTCGATTAAGAATGTTGGAAAGGGCTCGCACAGGACCCATGTGAAAGAACTCTGGACGTCAAGTGAAAGCATGCCTGGGATTTTCAAGGGGATGCAAGAGCAGATCCGCTCACAGCAGGATCAGACAGAGCATTGTCCTCCCGCCATCCCTACTAAGAAGGGATCTCTCTCACGAGGCAGTTCACGGTCGCTTTCGCAGATTTTCCAGCCTGCAAAGCCTTCACGACCGGAGTCTTCATTCACTGTCCGCGTGGCGTCGTCGGTCGCGCTCACCGAGGCACACCACATCCTCCCAACCGCGAACCCTTCATCCCTTTCACATCTTAGGTACAACAACACGAATCCATCCCTCAATGAGGCTCCAAGTACTCTTACGATCGATGATGCGCTGAACAGACCAGTATCCCGAAACCCTTCCATGAAGAAGAATACCAAGTTCTCTGTCCGAGAACTCCACCGACTTTTCTCTTTTTCTTCGTCGTCACCGGATGACCCTCCATCGGCACCTGCCGCAGCAACAGCACCTTTTTCATCAGCCTGTAGTAATTCCATCCCATCGACTTCTACTTCTACCCTGTCATCCAATTATCCAGATGTCCCCATGGAGGAAGATGTATTCGCCGATGCACACTTCCCAGATCTTGAAAGCGCGGATCGAAAGCTTTTATCGCGGTATCGTCAAGCACTTCACACCCATCATGATGACAATTTATCTACCCCGCGTCGTCTGCGCGATCTCAGTTTTGAGATGAAGCTCGACTCTCTTCACTTTGATGCGTTGTCTTTCGATCCCGAGGGCTTTGATGTTTCAATGGAAGGAAACGTCTTGCGGTAATATATATTGTTCTATCATTTCATCCAAGGTTGTTATTGATTCTGTGGTCCTTTACCACACGACTGCAGTCATTCTTCATAAGACTTGAATTCATTTCCCTCATCCATTGCGATCTGAAGTCTCATCCTTTTCCCGTGGAACATACAAACCTATCACATTGCAACTACAGAAGACATACTTCAATTGCCCACCACGATATTTACGTACTCGTTTTCTGGTATATACACCAATGCTTTCCGCTTGTTTTTATTGTTGATGCTCCGGTCTCAAGTTGGTCTTAAATGCTCTCTAGTTTATCAGTTACTACAAGATCTTTATATTTGGATTTGTCGGCTGAGCCATGTTAAATCTAGACTTTTTACCTGTGGAATGTATTTACATCTTTCATTTGGAGGATGGAGGTTATCGGCGGAGTAACGGATTACCGTAAACCCACTCTAACCTTGGCGGGTATGTTCCGATTACCATCGGTCAGCATCTCGGGATCTTCAAGCGGGAGACCGAAAGGAGAGTAGATATCCCAGACATTATATTGTAATGTCCTTCGAGGCTAATCCTAGTTAGAGTAATATCGTGAGGAGTCTTGCACAAGTTAGTACCACCTAGTCACCCATAAGCGGACTGGTGTGTGAGCTCCCTTGAAGTTCAATACCGCCTTGTTCCAATGTCTTCTACGTACGTTCGCGCGCCGAAGTGATCCTCGAGGCATATGCTGATCGCTTTTGGATTACAGATTCACGCCATCCCAGGCCATCGATATGTCCAAAGAAAAGGAGTGGCCCATGCATCTGGGTGGGTTTTTGGCAACATCTATGATCCCGTCACCGCGTCACGGTATACAATATATCACGCTGCAGGCATGTTGGACTGGGATGACACCAAGATCGTCTTCACGAAACGGAGTCTCGTAGAGTTCCTCAAGTAAGTCGCCTGACATGTTGGCGAACGCGTGCAGCAAGTTCAGCACTCAGTCAGATACGCCGGTGTCACCGTCGATCCGAATTTCACGAACATCCAAAAGTTGCCGCGTACGCTACGACGCTTCACAAGTCAAGCTTCTCATGCCTGAGGGGCC
>JBBPRS010000575.1:0-10836 GCA_038093155.1 Boletus huronensis
GCCACAGATCCAGATCTAAAGTAGATCAGATCTGCCACATGTATTTAATATAGTTTGAATATATTAACCCAAGAGTCTAGCACTGGAGTCCCCAGTCTCGTTCTCTTTGAATACTTCCTCTAAAGGAATCCACTCCATCCTCTCCCCTCAGTTCACCAAGGGCTAGCTCCCTTGCTATTCTCTAGTCTTAGTTAGGTGTTGGTTTGGTTTGCCTTAGGCTTAGATCAGCCCTTTGGAGCCATTTCAATATTAAATACATGTGGCAGATCTGATCTACTTTAGATCTGGATCTGTGGCAGCTAATTAAATACAGGAGGATGAGGCATGAATCAAGAATGGAAGAGAAGCATCCTTATGGCTGTGGGAAGGAGATTAAATACATGCACATCACACTAGGTGTGGCAGGATATGAGAAACATGAGTGAAACATAAGGTGATGTGAAATAGAAGAAAAAACATAGCCTTGGTGATCAGATCACAGATCTGATCTAAGATCTATAAAAAGGAAAACATCTAAGTCTAAAAGATAAGATGAGATAAAGAGATAAAAGATCAAGATCATCTAGATCATTAATATGAGCCATAGTGGAGTTGATAACGCTCCATGGGTCTAAGGTATGATTAGATAAGGGAAAAGATAATTGATAGCATCCCTTGTAAGGTTATAAGCACTGGGCCTTACAGAGTTAACTGCCCTTTCCTTAGAAGAATAGATAAAAGTGTCTAAAAGAGATAGATAAGAAAAGTGAAGCATAAGGATGATAAAAAAATGAAAATTGTCTTTGATTACACAGTAATCCTAGTGCATGGCACTTGCTTATGTTAGCCTGTAACAAATATAGTTTGAATATATAAACCCAAGAGTCTAGCACTGGAGTCCCCAGTCTAGTTCTCTTTGGATATTTCCCTCCTTTGAGTCCCACTCAGTCCCCTCTCAGGTCCCCCTCTTGAGATCTATAGTCTTTAGGTTGTTGGTTTGGTTTGCCTTAGGCCCAGTTAGCCTTTAGGAGCCATTTCACTCAAAGGTGTCAGTCCCATTTGGCATGCTCCTATGTCAGATTTTCTTGCATCATGCTGAGCTGCAAAACCAGGGCCTTTCAGACTGTGGACCTTTTCTTGCCTTTAGCAGCTTTCCACGCTGGCCATCATTCCTGCAATATCTTCAGCACAGCATCGGAAAAAGGATTGGCCGGAGATGCTTTGTCCCCAGGTTGGTGATCAGATGGCCTGGGCTCATTGTTGTTCTCCTCCTCCTGCCCTTCTTGCTCCACTTGCTCTTCCTGCTATTCCTGTTCCTGCTGCTCTTCCTGTGCTTCTCCCTCTTCCTCCCCATCAGAGCCATAGTAGATTGTCCTTTGGTATTCACTTGCAGCATAGTCTTCCTCACAGTCGGACATGGCAGCTATATGGTAATATACAGTAGAGTGGATTGTGAAGACTATCCTTTCGTTTCCCCTGCATAAGACTCCATTCTATAAGATTCCAGCCTCTATGTCATCTTGGCCAGGGTCGTAGTTAGCCGATGCGATATACACCGGAGGCGAAACTGATCTGGAGTTCTAGCCAAGATGTTACCAGGGCCAGTCACTATATAGCTACATCAGTTACCGGTATAATGCCCTAGCCAAAATGCTACCTGGCCCAATTAATCAATTACCTCATCTGATGCCTTATGAAATACTAAATATAGGTCATTGCACATCAATTGATCAGTGCATGCTCTGTGGTGCTAAGGACAGTCTATTTGTCTTTTCAAGCTGCCACTTCCTGTAGATAGTGTCCGAGCATGCCTAAAAACACATACAAGAGAAAGATTAATCATGGAAAGGTCACCCATGCTACATGGGTGATGAAGGACATAGCGAGAGGTCCACAAATGACATTTGTCAGATTGGATCCCAAAAAAACATCAACAACAGCATCACAATCAGTTCAGTTCACTCTGAGCAAACCCAGACCTTCCACCTCTGAGTTTACATTTGTTAGTGATATGTATGTGCGCTGACATCTTCATGATGACTCGGCTAATCACCCTCGGTGAAGATACAATGCAGGAGATATAGCATTGGAAGATATACAGCCTCCACAATTTCGTCCGAAAAATGTAGGAGGATAGCATATGCTGAAGACACTTCTGCTTATAACTGTGTAGACATCAAATCATTATCTCTGTCAATGGGTCTCCCACAAGCATGAATTCCTCCAGGCCCTTTGGACATGGAAATACCTCTCAATCCCAGAGAATGCAGCATATGCCATAGAGATGGCACATACCAATGTTCTGACTGCTTTGGTCAACCGTTGTTCTGCACTCAGTGCTGCCAGGATCAGCATTGAAGGAATCCACTTCATCGGATTGAGCAGTGGACAGGAACATTTTATGAAGATTCATCCCTCATGTGGGTAAGCTAATTTCAAGATTGCACAATCACAAAGTAGCAGAGGTAACGATGGAAGTAATAGGGCAAAGGCTCAATGACCGGTGGAGAACTTACATGGTCGAGAGTGAAACCTGGTCGGTATAATGGAGTGCTTGAAGTGAGTGCTATAGAGCACTAGGAAGTGAGGTCTTGAAGGTGGGACCAAGCTCAGAGTGAAGAAGGTATAAAACCAGCTTAAGTTCTTTTTGTAAAAGGGTCCTAACGACCCAGTATTTATACCTAAGGGTAGAGTGCACAGACCATGCTGTGTCTGACGAGTATAGTAAGTATAGTACTATAAAGGGAAGTGCCCATAGCCCTATAATAAGAGGGCGAATCCCTATTGGTGGAACCTATAGTATCACTGACAGCTATAGTACCTCCTGTCATTATCAGCTGACAGATGGAGGAGGAACCCTGAACCCTAGGGTGGAGGGTTATGACATCATAGATAAGAGATAAGGAACCCTATAACCCAGGGTAAAGGGTAAAGGGTATGACATCATGTTCTAGACTTGATGACTAAGCAAGGTCTAGAACCTCAATAACGAATATGAACAGTGAACTGAAAAGAAGGTTTAAGGTTTGATCATAAAAGACCATATGAAGAATAAGGTTCTGGAAATGAAATCCAAAGGTGAAAACCTGATATCTTCGATAGCTAATGCAACTATTATGATTGACCCAGGTAGGGATGAACATAGACTCGATAACGAAAGATCAAGGACGAGGAGTACGGATCTGTTGACATGCAGAGACTAGAGGGTGGTTGATAGCTGAGCTTCAAGCATCAAATACTAGCTCAAAGACAAGTTCGAGGACAAGAGCAAGTGGAAGACGAAGGTCAGGATGACAGTCGTATTCAGTGTCCACTTGGAAGTAGGACAGGAACTTAGAGAGGGAAGCGGAGTGTATAGATTCCAAGTGAAGTACAACAAGTACACTTGGGGCTTAGTACAGGGAGCGGGGAGTCATAGGGAGAATCAAGTAAGACTAAGCTAGGGAATCAGAGAGGAGGGGGGCAGGGGTTTATATAGACTAAGGTAACACTGCCACCAGGGCAGAGGGGAGACTGAGGGTCAAGGGCAAGGGCTAAGGGCAAGGACAAGTATGGTAGCGAGACATAAGGGGAAGGGATCGGGATTGAGAGATCATGGAGATGAAAGACTAAAGGGGAAGGCTTACATGGGCGAAGGGGAATTCAAAGAGAACCATGCATAGCCTGTGGGTAAAGGATATGAGAGGTGATGCAGCTAGGGTGATGTGGCCAAAGGGTGACATGGCCGGGGATGATGTGTCCATGGGGTTATGTGGACAAGGATGACGTGTCCATGAGGTGACGTGGACAGGGGTGACATGGCTAAGGGGGGTGACATGGCCAAGGTGACATGAGGCAGAACGATGGCTGGGTCCAAGAGAGTCTTAGTGGTGGGGCAATAGGTCATCGGGGTGGTCGAGGAGCACGCATGGGAGGGGTTAGAAGGAGAAAAGATAGGGGGGTACCAACAAATCGTAACAGCAACCTTGGTCTGGAATGACTGGCATTAATCAATGACAACAACCTAGACCGGCTTTGAGCTCCATCTTGGTCACAGCAGAGAGGCATGTCCAGCCAGTGGTCAGCCAACTCTGGATATACTTGGAGGCCCAGTCCCCATGGATGATGAGGGATGGGAGGACCTTGAACAGGAGGATATTCCCAGTCAATTACGCCCACCGGCTGGGTCAGATTGCCTAACCGTGATCGATGTGACCAGTGTCTGATTTATCACCATCAACTACTGTGCATGTCCTGCATTGGACCCAGAATACCTCCAGCTCCTGTGATATAAGCTCTTCCCAGTGACCCTTCAGAATCCAAGAACTGTGTTTACTTTCAATGTCCTTGATGACTTCATCCAAGACAATCTTGAATGCAGCACCTCAGGCATGAACTACTATAGCAAGCTCTGCAGGACAACCCCCAACGTATTTTTGCATCTTGTGCCCATACATTTCCCTACCTCCATACTATCTCCACTGAGGGGATTCCAGAATTGATACCAAGAGCTGCTTTAGGTTGCCTGTCAATGGTAGCTGTTGAAGCTGCTTAAATGGAATGGCTTCAGCCATCAGTCTCAAGAGCCAAAACAAGGAGACCTTGCCCTCTTTTGCCCAGCCTGTCCACAGCCTGGAATAAACTTGGATGCGTCCATCAAAGAACTTTCAGAGTGAGTTACAGCTGCCATACATGATCCCTGAGGCCATACTAATGCAATCTTTTAAAAGTTGGAAGCATGCCCGGACCGTCATCATGGATGGGAATTTCAAGGCCGAACATATGCATGAGAAGTGACCAGAGGATCATATATGGCTCATGGACGGTCTTGGCTACATGGTCACCAGGCCAGACTACCATGCCTATCTAAAGGCCATGAATCACCCACTCAAGGTAAGATTTTCCAACAATCATGAGGAGCATATTCCGACCATCATGTTGGGCACAGCGGTCAGCCTGCAACAATCACTGGGCTGTTAACCAGGCCAATGTGAGCTGAGGTAAGCTGGAGTCAACCAGCATCGGGGGCTCAGCTTGTGCTTGGCATGGGTGCTTCGTGCCGCATTCAGTCGTAGACTTTCAAAAGAGAGAGAGGTGTGTGATGGGTTAGATTCAGAATGGCATGGCTGAACTTGCTTCAGGCAGGTGAACATGGACTATTCCTTTGCTCATGCATTATCCTACAACATGACGGACATATCCCGGGTGATTAGCTTCTACGACATCAACTGCTCCTATATGAAAAAGCTCTGAGGACGGCTGAACAGCAGCCAATTCATCCAGCTTCCCCAGAATGTTGAGATTGTGCCAGGTATAGGCATATGGCACATTTATGGGCACCAGCTGAAATGCTTTCCTCGATATACCCCTCTCTTCATTGATGGGGCCAGTTGGGTTGATGGGGAGATCATCAAGACTCTATGGTCGACTTTAAACATTGTGGTAGGATTGACCTGGGAAATGTCCTCCCCACACCAGCAAGAGCTATTGGACTTTCAAATGAATGATTCCAACTTTCTCAAGATGATCTGGATGAGTAAGGACTGCTTGCCCGTGAATTACACCACCTGATTAACCTATGTCAGCTGGAAGCCTCACCTGCAAGCTTAAGGTGGCCTGTAGGTTGTTGGTGGCTGCCCAAGCAACATTTCTGGAGCTGGATGCAGGGGTCCTGAATAACTGACGGGAGGTATGGCAGGGCAAGGCACAGACGGCTATGGAAGCCCACATAAGCGATCCATCCACAA
Source organism: Boletus huronensis (assembly GCA_038093155.1). Classification (NCBI taxonomy): domain Eukaryota; kingdom Fungi; phylum Basidiomycota; class Agaricomycetes; order Boletales; family Boletaceae; genus Boletus; species Boletus huronensis. The sequence continues at coordinate 5,706 of JBBPRS010000575.1, forward strand.
TGGACATATTTGAGGTCCAGCTAGTGAAAGGTTTGCATTGTTTTGCTCTGCCTTTGAGCCAATGCAGACCTGATTATAGCACCGACTGTCCATTCAGTAGAATTGGAAATGCTGGAAAGTCTTCCAAAAGAGGGCAGCACACAGCATGGAGCTGCAATATGGTTGGTTAAGGGCCTCAAAATCGAGGAGGCACAAATAATGCTGAAACAAGACCTGAGACACGTCGGATCACGCCCCACTGATCTGCAAAGACTGGCCTTGGCCCAAAGAGCCAATCATCTCAGCGCTGAGATCTCCAGCTTCATGACCAAAGCCTTGGCATATCTAGGTGATGAGTATAATGCTGAGTGCTCATCAGATGAATCAGATTGGCAAGGAGACAATTTGGATGAGGAGATGGTTGATCACCTTGGTGCCGAACAACCTGATCAAATAAGGCTGCCATTGCTGTCAAACCTTGGCATCGAGATATGCAAAGCAGGTGGGGCAGAACAACTCATGGAGCTAGAGCTCCATCTTCAGGGGGGACAGGCAAATGATACCCTCCATGAAATACACCTTGCATTGGCAGACAAGGCAGTGCTATTCTGCACTGATGTGCAGCATTCTAGCAGCCATGCAACATCCACCAAAGCATGGGGAAAGGTAAACACTGTGGAGGCTGTGGTCAACCAACAAGCTGCAATATATTGCCAATGTTGGACAGCGATGATCACACTTTCAGCTGATGATGCAACACTCACCAAGTACAAGCCTCTTAAGGATGATGATCTCAGGGTCAGTGCTGCGGTCTCTACTCCAAATGTTTGGAACCACCAGCATGATTCCCTGGCCTGGTTCTGGTCAATGGATATACCGGGTGATACTGAGAGAAACAATTGGCTCTCTGAATGTAGGATTCCACTGATGTCCCATTGGCTTATGATAGATTTGCAGTCTACTGAGCATATTGGCTCTAGGCCAAAGTAACAATGGATCGCTGGAGAAAAGAGGAGGAACTACTTAAGGTTGAGTGTGCATGGACAACCAACTTCTTCAACTATAAAGCTTGGGAATGGGAGCGCCAGGAAGCAAGGAGTGAGAAAAAGGGAGAGGCTGGCCTGATGTACTATGCTGCCTGGCAGGTGGCTATATATGGCTGGCTCAGGGACCAATGTAAATCAAATTCAGAATGCTGCAGGGCATCAGGAGGGGCTGCGGCCAAGGGTAGTAGCCTGACCATCTGACAACCCTTCATTGTCCAAGGAAAGAGGAGGGAGCTCCAATGCAGGCCAGAAACCCCATAATTATCTGTATTCTTTGTGATATCATTTAGTAGTTTTATCATGCACCCTATGGCGAAATATCATTGACCCCAGAAGGTGGGCCGATGTGCCGGAAGTGCTGACAAGTGTGCAACATAGGCATGGAACTCGGAGCTCGGCACCTTGATGATACGCTGCAATCACTCAGAACTTTTGAAAGCCGGGGTTTGACCTGCAGCCCTGTCGCCAATTTGATGTGAGCCCCATGGTTTCCAAGTATTGTTTGAACCGCCGGAATTGCCTGGTGCCCATGCTGCCAACTTATAAATTTGTCGCGTCTCTGTTACGCTTAACCCAGGTAGGGCCGAGCATAGACCTTCGAGGTCATCCACTTGCTCATGACTTGAGCGAAGGGAGCACCAAGCAGGTGCAACAAATGAGTTAGGATGAAGACTGGGTGAGTCCATGAATAGGCGGCCAAGATCTCAGGCGAGAGTAGGGGCGAAGAAGCGTAGATTCAATGAAGAACTAGCTATGACAGAGGAGAGATCCTTGGGGTATGACCGTAGAGAAGAAAGGAACCGTGAGGGTGAAGGTAGATCAAGGTAAGGATCTAAGGGCGAGAGTGGAGATCTATATAAGGGGTCATGGCTGCGCACGGACCAAGGTACATAGGGTCAAGGGTAGTCCGTATAAGGAATACACGTGGACAAGAAGCAAAGGGCAACGGGTAGTTCGAATGAGGAATACACATGGACAAGAAGCAAAGGGTAAAGGGTAGTCTGAATGAGGAATACATGTGGACAAGAAGCAAAGGGTAAAGGGTAGCCCAAATGAGGAATACACGTGGACAAGAAGCATAGGTCTAAGGGTAGTTCCAGAAGAGGGAACTCACATGGTCAAGAAGGAACAGAGGTGAAAGAGAAAGATGGAGAGATCTGAGGGTTAGCCTTGTGGTGGTGATGCGGTAAAAATGGAGGGATGATGTGACTAGATGGTGATGCATCTGGGTGATGAGGACACGGTAGAGGGAGTACGCAGTTCGAGGAGGGTTCAAAGGAGGGGAATACCGACTAGTTGATCAAGGACTAGAGGGTAGGATCGAGGACGGGAAGGTGCAAGAGGGTCACGGGGGAGTCAAGGATAAGGCAAGGAAGAAAAAGAAACAGGTTAGATCACATGCTCAGCAGTAATCGTAACACTCCTAGAGCAGCCAAATTGGCATTCAAGGCAGCTTTCATGGTAGCCAGATGCTATTTAGTACTCTGAAGCTCATCATTAATGCTAAGGGGGTCACTGTCTGAAACTAAAAATCATGCACTTTTCCTGTCAGTTAATGCAAGAGCACGAACACCTGCTTATGGGACTCAACTCGGCTGGCTTCAACATAGGCTGCACCTTCCATCAAAAACCAGTGGAAAGCCCGTGAATCGGGCAATCCATCATACTTAGTGGGTGGAATAGGCTTTAGTTTCCCGAAACCTGTCTTGGACTTTCTCGCTGAAGAGCAAGAGTGTTTGCATCTCTGTCTCCGTCTTGACACTGATTATTTGCCAGAATGTTTCTTATCAGATTGGTGCTTTTTCTTCTTCCTGGCTCAGCATTGGCGTGATTTACCCTCAGACAATGATGATGACAACAAGTCACTCTCGCTGCTACTATCCTCTTTATGAGAGGTAGAGCTACTGCTGCTCGAGGAGGATTCAGATCCTCCTGAGCTGTTTGAGTCTGATCAGTCCCCATGACCCCTTTCAATTTGCTCTAATGCTTTTTCAAGATAACTGGTGGGCACGATCTGCTGAGTGGGCTCGATTACTCGCATCACGGACCTCCTAATTTGCTTAGCCTTCAGATTTAGGGCCCTTTTAATTATTCCTTCAATAGGATCAAGTTTATTAGCCCGCTTGTCACGATCAAAGCAGTCCAGGACTCTTCCTTCTCATTTAAGGGAGGGCTCAGGGTTCTGACCTGGCCTACCTCTGTTATTCATTGAGCCCATCGTGTTACTGGATGTCAGATCCGAGAAATCCAATTCCATCATATTCCCTACACTGTTTTCAGTTGCGTTTTCCGTCCGCTGCTTATTATGCTTGTACTGATCATTCAGTTCCTTAAGCCTAGCTCGTTGTGCGTCCACATCAAGCTCTTGTTTGTTAAGTTGGATACCTCCCCAGTTCCTCAGGTCGGTCCCCTTTCCCTTTCACTGGGATGGTCCAACACTCTGGGACTCAGTTGAGTCGCTTGTTATGGTCACCTTTGACCTTATTCATTCACAAGCTAATTCACTCTCTATCCTCCGTGGACAGGCTCAACTCAGCCGCTCTTAGCGCTGAGGTGACTTCAAACTTTTGACACCTTGCATCTTCAGACCTGGTTGTACTTCCTCTCAAAGCTCTCCACCTCTTAGATATAACCACAGTCCAAGGGACATCCTCCCCTGCCTCATCCTGAGGTGGAGGGGACATCTTGGGTACTGTTACGCTTAACCCGGATAGGGCCGAGCATAGACCTTTGAGGTCATCCACTTGCTCATGACTTGAGCGGAGGGAGCACCAAGTAGGTGCGACGAGTGAGTTAAGACTAAGACATGGGGAGTCCATGATTGGGCAGCCAAGACTTCAGGTGAGCGAGGTGACGAAGAAGTGTAGATTCAGTGAAGAACTAGCTAAGACAGAGAGGAGATCCTTGGGGGAACAACTGTAGAGATGAATGGGTGTATCAAGGGATTGTGAAGGTAGATCAAAATAGGGATCTAAGAGCGGGGAAGGGGAAGGGGGACCTAAATAGGTGTCGTGGCTGTGCACGGACCAAGGTACATAGGGCTAAGGGTAGTCTGAATAAGGAATACACGTGGACAAGAAGCAAAGGGCAAAGGGTAGTCCGAATGAGGAATACACGTGGACAAGCAGCAAAGGGCAAAGGGTAGTCTGAATGAGGAATACACGAGGTTGAGAAGAACAGGGCAAAGGGTAGTTCAAATGAGGAATACATAAGGAAAAGAAGCATAGGTCTAAGGGTAGTTCCAGATTAGGGAACTCAAGTGAACAAGAAGGGACAGAGATGAATGTCTATGAGTTAGACACACAGCAGAGAAGCATAGGACGAAAGGGGAGGACGGAGAGATCTGAGGATTAGCCTCGAGGTGGTGATGCGGTGTTGTGGTAGGGGAGGGACGATGCAACTAGACAATGAGGATGCGACAGGGGGAGTACACGGTTCGAGGAGAGTTCAAGAGAGGGGAATACTGACTAGTTGATCGAGGACTAGAGAGTAGGATCGAGGATGGGAGGGTCATGGGAGGATTGCAGGAAAGTCGAGGACAAGGCAAGGAAGAAAAAGAAATGGGTTAGATCACGTGCTCAGCAGTAATCATAACAGGTACTTTGGTATTGGATAAGTTTGGTGTGGCGAACAGTTGGTATGTCATGGGTTTGTGGGTTCCCAGGTTGCTTCCGACCAACACTTCTGTTTGGGAGCTGGGTCTCGTGAGGACAGCATCACAATATGACTGCTTTGCTGCCTCTAGTGGTTCTCCACCTCGACTGACTAGTAATGGAGTGGGTTGTTGGATTTTGAGATTCCACATTAGGTATATGGCTTACATAAGCTACCAATACATCGGACTACAGTACTATACCTTTACTTTAGTAACTACTAAAGTATTCCACATGGGTAGGGTTCTTTGGAGCAACGACTCACTAACAGTTCACCTTCTCTGAAGGTCAGGCATGGCATTCTGTTTTGCTACTGCGCTTCTCAATGCGTATCAAGGCATTGTGGTTCTGCAGAGTTATTGATAAATGAGTAAGAGATCTTGATTCAAGATCAGCTTCACATTGGTAGGCCTAACCAAGCTACAGTCCAGAGACTCAATCAAGGAGGTTGAT
>JBBPRS010000576.1:0-10830 GCA_038093155.1 Boletus huronensis
CTTAAAAGCCCTCTTCCTGGCTAAACCCATCCTTCGCATGCCCGACCTCTCTGCTCCCTTTGCTATCGCTACTGATGCCTCCAAGTTTGCTTCTGGAGCGGTCCTTCTCCAAACCGACGAAAATGGAGATTGGCATCCGTGCTCCTATCTTTCCCAAGTGTTCCTCCTGGCGGAACAAAACTACGATATATACGATCGCGAACTCCTTGCGATCATCCGCGCCTTGAAATCCTGGTGCCACTATCTCCACGGATCCACCTTCCCCGTACAAGTCTTCACTGATCATAAAAATCTCACCTACTTCCGCCAACCCCAGAACCTGAACCGACGACAAGCTCGCTGGCTTCTGGATCTTGCAGATTTTGATCTCAAAATGATCCATGTTCCAGGAAGACTTCTCTCTGGTCCCGACGCTCTGTCTCGCCGCTTCGACCTCCTCCCTGCCAATTGCGATGAAAATGAAGGAGTTACCCTCCTGCCTCCCTCCATCTTCACCCACCTTATCGACGTAGCCTTACGCAACCACATCAAAGGGAAATCAGCTGATGACCCCCTCGTCCTCCAATACCTCCAATCGCTAAAAGCAGACATTCCCTCCCTCTTTCGCAAACGACTCTCAGACTGGCAAGTTACCAATGGTGTCCTCACCTATCAAGGTCGCATTTACATTCCCCCTGATGCTGAGCTTCGCCGAACCATTGTCCAGCGATGTCACGACCATGAAACCGCTGGTCACCCAGGTTATATTAAAACTCGTCAACTCGTCGCCACTGAATTCTGGTGGCCAGCCTTGCTTCTTACGTGAGACAATACATGGAAGGATGCGCCCCTTGTCAGCAAGCCAAGGTTAATACTCACCCCACGACCCCCCCTCTCTCCCCCATCTCGTCTTTTGCGTCTCACCCCTTCCAACAAATCTCCTGTGACCTCATCACTGACCTACCCCCATCCCTCGGATTTGACACTTTATTGGTCATGGTCGACCATGGGCTTACAAAGGGGGTAATTCTCTGCCCTACTAAGAAATCCATCTCAGCCAAAGGAATGGCAGCTCTCTTTTTCCACAAAGTCTACTTCCGTTTCGGACTCTTTGACAAGGTCATCTCCGACAGAGGACCCCAATTTGCATCAGCCTTCGCACGAGAAATGGGTAAACTCTTCAAATACGACCTCTCCCTCTCCACAGCATATCACCCACAATCTGATGGAGAAACCGAACAAGTAAATCAAGAAGTAGAAACCTACCTAAGGATTTTTTGCGGAAATAATCCATCCACATGGGCTGAGAACATCACTCACGCCGAATTCGCACATAACCACCGCCCTCACTCCATAACCAACCAATCCCCATTCTATCTCATGATGGGATATGAACCCCGCGCTCTACCCTCCCTAATTTCTGATTCCCCTCTACCCGCTGTAGAACAAAGACTCAAAGCCCTCTCCCATGCCCGAGATGAAGCCCTTGCCTCCCATGACCTTGCCCGACAAGTCATGACCGCTAGAACACATCAGGGGTACACCCCATTCAAACTCGGAGATAAAGTTTGGCTCGAAGCCAAAAACCTCCGAAGACTTATCTCTAACCCGAAATTCGCCGCTAAACAGGAAGGACCCTTTACCATTACCAAGGTACTGTCCCTGATAGTGTTCCAACTCCGACTCCCACAAACGTGGAAAATCCACAACACGTTCCACGCTTCCCTGTTATCTCCTTATCATGAAAACCCCGTACACGGCCCGAACTTCCCCGCACCCCCACCTGACCTTATTGCAGGGGAAGAAGAATACGAAATTGATCGGATCATACACCATAAAGGCTCCATTCATCAACGATCCTACCTAATTTGGTGGAAAGGGTACTCCGCCGAAGAAGACTCCTGGGTCCCAGAACAGGATTTGAAAAATGCAAACTCTGTCTTGACTGGCTATAAAAAGGCGAACCCCTTTGCCTTCAGAACCTAAGTCCCTTTTCCTCCTTACCATCAACATAGCCATTTCCCTTCGCATCAACAACTCCCAATCTGACTCCCCCTCTCCTGAACCCTCCTCCGAACCCTCTTCCTCCTCCCAACTATCCTATACCTTAGAATCCTCCCTCTCCGTCACCTCCCCTACCCTCATTGACGATACTTCTTATCCCTCCTCACGTGCCGCCACCCCAGGATGGAATACCAGTGTATGGCTTACTCCTCGCCCTAACTCCCCCGAATTTCCCCCAGTCTCCCTCGCCACTGTCCCCACAGGTATTCCCTCTGTAGACGTCCCTGTCTACGCCCATTGTTTTTGTGATGACTTTCCCTCCAAAGACGACATCTCCCATCTCACTAGATACTTACAAGACCCTTCCATGACTGCTCCTATCGGATCTTATTTGGACATGGGGTCTCCTCTTTTCACCGCTAAATGTGGTCCATCAATGACAGAAAGTCTCGTGCTGGTCCAAGGATTTTTGAGATCATCGGCTTTCCTACTGGCATCCACAACAGCAAAATACATGACATTGTTCCCCTTATTCACATGAAGGTAGTCATGGCATTCCATCACAAGCTTCTCTTGGGTCCATCTTTCAACGTGTGCTTGGTGCCATACCAAGTATGCACAACTCCTCCTCAGTGCTGATTCAGCAAGCAACTTGGAATCGTTGCCGTCATTTGGATTGACCATCATAGGGAACATCTTGATCTAGAGCGCGAGTTCGTATGCTGTGTAGACTGTTTCTGCCACTTGTAGAATGTAGGATAGGTTCTGTGGTGCGAGAAAGAGAATCGGCATTAGTAATCGCAGGCAGTCTTTATATTTGTCCAGCTTATCCACATCAACGGTCCAGCCTCACCTTATTGATATCCCGTACAACATCTATAGCAGCAAAGGTGGGCTGATCGATAGATATGAATGTAAATGTGACATGGTTTGAGTGTGGGTGATGGATCAATATACTCTTGTCTTCTGTTTGATGGGCTTTTTCGAAATATCCTAGGATGTGCGCAGGATGTTGCAAGTTGGTCCAACACAGATTGTATACTTGTTACAGGCCAACATAAGCAAGTGTCATACACTAGGATTACAGCGTAATCAAGGACAATTTTCATTTTTTTATTGTCCTTATGTTTCACTTTTCTTATCTATTCCTTTCAGACACTTTTATCTTATTCTTCTTAGAAAAGGGCAGTTAACTCTACCCATGGAGCATTATCAACTCCACTATGGCTCATATCAATGATCTAGACAATCGTGATCTTTTATCTCTTTTATCTTATCTAATCTTTTGGACTTAGTCGTTTTCCTTTCTATAGATCTTAGATCAGATCTGTGATCTATCACTAAAGCTATGTTCTTTCTTCTCTTTCACATTACTATGCTTCTATTTCACATCACCTTATGTTTCACTCATGTTTCTCATATCCTGCCACACCTTGTGTGATGTGCATGTATTTAATCTCCTTCTCACAGCCTTATGGCTATGCATGCTTCTCTTCCATTCCTGATCCATGCTTCATCCTTGACTATTTAATTACCTGCCACAGATCCAGATCTAAAGTAGATCAGATCTACCTCATGTATTTCATTTAGTTTGAATATATAAACCCAAGAGTCCAGCACTGGAGTCCCCAGTCTAGTTCTCTTTGAATAATTCCTCTAAAGGGATCCACTCCGTCCTCTTCTCTCAGTTCATCAAGGGCTAGCTCCCTTGCTATTCCTTGTCTCAGTTAGGTGTTGGTTTGGTTTGCCCTAGGCTTAGATCAGCCCTTTGGAGCCATTTCACTACCGGTCCTTAGTCCAGAATGCTAGGTTTATATATTTCCAACAGGTGGTTTGCCTCTCCCCATTCCTCCCCCTCGTCACCAAACATCCAACCCTTGCCCACACCCTGCTCCCATACGTGACTGGCCTAGCCAGCAACATAGCACCCCCTCACCCGATCCTTTCTATGTTGATGATGTTGATGGGCCAAAGGCTTGGATGAATGACTCGGGGTCCCCTTCAGCAGGGTTCTCTGAAATTTATTGAGGTTGTCTTCGTCGCGGACTTGACTCTAAAGTGGGGGTAATGTTACAACTTACTGATAACCCCACTGGACACTTTTCTCTTTTTCTTCTCTTTTGTACTCACTCTTGTTCACATTTACTTTGTACTTTAGTGCTCAGTCATTGAGCCTCGCTGAGCACCCCTTCCTTCCCAATCCAGTTACCTTCTTCTTGATGATGTATCCCTTGATGATGACGCATCCTTTTTCTTCTAATGATGTGTCCTTTACCCTTCACCCAGGCTCGGTGAAATGGCCAAAGAGCAAACTGGCTCAAGGCAAACCTACAACCAAACCAAAGACTTAAAAGTTGAGTGGATCTCTATGGGGGAAATTCCCAAGAGAACTAGACTGAGGAAATCCTCGTCGTAGTCTCTGGGTTTATATAGCAAACTACATATTTGTACATGTGTGCACTTGATCTACCAATGTAGGGTCTAGGGCGAGACGGTAATTAAATATGCATGTATCAGACAATTCTGATGGAACAACATGAGGCATATGCATGGTGTGGCAGAATGGAAGAGAAGCATAAGCGGTGATTAAAATAAGAAGAGAAGTAGACAGAGATTACCGTGTGACTAATATATCCATAGGGAGATAGATCCTGATCGTAGATTGGATTGGGGAAAGAAAAGAATCGCCAAGTCGTCTAGACTGTGGCATGAGTCGTAGTGGATGATCAGAGATCTCTGTGTGAGTAATCTAATCTGATAAGATAAGATAAATTGTCCTCTGGTGTCAGAGTTGTGATCTGTAGGCCTTACCACCGAAGCTGCCTTTTTCTTAGAAGAATAAATAAAAGTAAAATCGGGAAAAATATATAGACTGTGGGAAAAGTCTGATGTAACCTGTTACAACCGTAACACTACCCCCTCTCTATGAATTGACTTCCAGGTGATCGAAGGGTTCATCCTTTGACTGCATAGTGGTTAACAACTCTGGGCATTTACTGAATAAAAGTAAGAAATCAACGGGTGGGATGTTCAGAGCCCTTGGCGCTGATGGGTGGGTCATGTGAAAGTCCTTAAGCGCTTCTTTAGCACCTGCAAGATTCGAACAAGGTTCCCATGTATGATCTGTTTCGTTGTAGCCCCTCCAGTGGACTAAGTATTTGAGCCATCTGTTTTTCATCTGAGAGTCAACTAAGTAGTTGACCTCCCATTTGTTGTCGCGGTCCTAGGTGACTAGCACTTGTCCCGGCTGGTTGGAGGACAGTCCTTCCAAGCAGTCTTTGTATGGCTTGATCCATGACACGTTAACAACTGGGTGGATCTGAAGTGATCTTGGGAGTTTTAGTTTTATGGCATTTGGCATAATTTGGAGAATTTCGTATGGACCAAGCCATTTCTCCAATAACTTTTTAGAAGTGCGCATCAAGCACAAATTTTCAGTAGATAGCCAGACTTTCTGGTCGATTTCGTAAGAAGGGCTGGCAGATCTCTTGGAGTCTGCTGGTTTTTTTATATTTTTCTGAGCTTTTTCCATGTTTTTGCATGTCTGATCTATGGTTTCTGCCATCTCTGCGGTGAACTTCTGCACGGCTGGTGTGCTGTTCTGAGACAGGGGCTCTATGCCCATATGTGGCACATACGATCGTATGACCTCAAACGGAGTTTTCTTGGTGGATGCATGTTTATTGTTATTTATAGAAAATTGAGCGATAGAGAGCCAATCCGACCATGATTCTTGCTTGTTAAAGCAGAACATGCGAAGGAATTTGTCAACCATCTTGTTTACAATCTCTAATTGTCTGTCCATTTGGGGATGGAAGGTGGTGCTCAATTTGGTGGAAATACCAAGTGCTTGGTTAAGTTCCTGCATAATCTTAGCAGCGAACTGGGGTCCGCGATTGGATGTAATAGAATATGGGAGGCCATGGTGCTTCCAAACGTTATTCATAAAGAGTTTGGCTGTGTCGAGGGCCAAGCATGTGTTGTGGCAGTGAATCAGCTCTACCTCTTTGGAGAGGTGATCCACTACCGTGAGAATAGAAGTATAACCGTGGGAATCGGGAAGTCCCGAAATGAAGTCGGCTATGATGTGTTCCCATAGGGTATTTGGAATAGGGAGTGGGTGCAACAAGCCTGCTGGGGCTGTGTTTCCACTTTTGAAACACTGGCATGTTTCGCATCTAGCAATGTAATCTTTGCATAATGTAGCCATTCCTGGCCAATAATAATGACATTGAAGAAGATCTAAGGTCTTCTCATAACTGGAATGTCCCGCTGGGGGAGAATCATGATGCTTCTCCAATATCTCCATCTTGAGGATGTTGGAATCTGGCACATAGATACGTCTGAAAGAGTCATAGAGACATCCATCACACTCTTCACTGATGGTATGTTTTTTCTGAAGCCGTTGCATGTCCACTTTGCTGAGCAACCACGTGGCGTTAAAGATTTTCTGTTTAATAATAGCCCCTTCATCCGTAACCAGGATCGTAGATCTGATGTTGTCCAGGGAGATAACGGTGACACCCTTGTTGTCATCCTCGATACCATCCATGTGATTTTCCCGTCTCGAGAGAGCATCTGGCTTCATCATGGTCTTTCCTGTTTTGTAATGCCGGGTCATGTTGAAGCGGGACAAGTACATCGCCCAATGCGCTTGGCGTCGATTAAGATCTTGCCAAGTCATGAACCATTGCAAATTGGCGTGATCGTTCCATATTTCAAATGGTTGCTGAGTGCCTTCTAAATGGTGGCGCCATTGTTCTAGAGCCTGCATGACGGAAAGCATTTCTTTATTGGCGATGGGATAATTACGTTCCTGAGGGGTCATGGCGTGGGAACTGTAAGCCACGGGGTGGAAAACCCCATTCTTTTCTATAGATAGCACAGCTCTGGTGGCAAAGTCTGAAGCGTCGCTTTCTAAGCGATACTTTGCCGTTTCGTCGGGGTATGCCAGAATAGGAGTGGTGGTGAAAGCAGATTTGAGCGTGTCAAACGCGGTCTGCTGAGCTTCTAACCATTGGAAAGGTTCATCCTTTTTCGTCAGATCATGTAACGGCCTCGCTACGAGCGCGTAATCTTTAATAAATCTGCGATAGAAGTTTGCCAATCCGAGGAAGCTTCTAACTCCTTTAACCGTTTTGGGTTCTGGCCATTCCCTGATGGTGGCGACTTTAGATCCTTCCATGGAGATGCCGTCTTTGCCGACAATCATCCTGAGGAAATCGACTTCGGGTACTGAGAAGGTGCATTTTTCGGGTTTTATGAATAAATCATTTTCTTGGAGACGTTTGAGAACTTCTAGAACGATCTTCTGATGTTCTTTCTCATCGTCTGTTTTAGTAAATACTAGAATGTCATCAATGTAAACAACGACGATGGAGTCCATATCAGAAAAGATGTCGTTGACCATTGCTTGGAAGGTCGCAGGGGAATTGCATAATCCGAAGAACATGACCAGGGGTTCAAATGATCCGTGGAAGCACGTGAATGCGGCTTTCCATTCATCGCCTTCTTTGATGCATACATTATTGTATCCCCATCTGAGGTCCATCTTCATAAATAACTTTGCGCCTTTCAACTTGTCCACAAGTTGGGAAATAAGGGGGAGCAGATAATTGTTTTTAACCGTGTGCTCGTTGAGGTATCGGTAATCCTGTACCATATGCTTCTTACCATCCTTCTTTGGGATGAAGAACATGGGGATGTTTGCGGGGACTTAGAAGGCCAAATATAGCCTTTAGCGAGCTGGTCATCAAGGAATGCTGTGACTTCTTCTTGCTCGGTAGGTGATAGAGGGATGATACGTCCTTTCTTGGGTACATAACCTTCTTTCATATCTATGGTGTGATCCCACACTTTTCGTTTTGGCATCCGCTCGGATTGCTTCTTTTGGAAGACTTCTAAATATTTGTGATACGTGAAGGGAACTAGTTCCTCCGTGGTTTTTTCTTTGGGTTTATCGGTTATAGACGCTTCTAGAGCGCGAATAGTGGCGTAGACTTCATATTGAATGTCCAGTTCTTTCTTTTCGATCCTCTGGACGAAAAAGGGTTTATCCTGCAGCGCTTGACAGTGGGAAGGGCATTGTGTCATCTTGACCGTGCCTCGTGTCCAATCAATCTCCGGGTTGTGGCGCTTGAGCCATGAATATCCTAGAATGAACATGTTCTTTCCCAGGTCTGTGACTTCTGCCGATACTTGCTCACGGTGTCCATCAAACTCTAATATCAACTCCGCACTGTGGGTAATAGAACCAGCAGAATTCTTTGATCCGTCTACATTATATACAGGAATAGGCCGCCTGAGGGCTGTAAGGGGAATATCGTTGGCAAGGGCCCACGCTTTGTCGATGAATATCACATTGGCGCCTGAGTCTAGCAGGGCCTTTGTGGGAATATATTTCCTTTTGGAGTTTTGCAGTTTACGCCTATCTCCATTAGGACTTCTTTTTCTACTTTGACGTTTCTCACGAAGACGTCGTCTGGAAATTGAGGGGAAGGGGGTGATAAAGTGGGATTTACTACAGGTTTTCTCCTGTCATCGCTTTGAGGTGACTGCCCATGGGAAATAGAATTGTTTTCCTGTGAAACTTCTTCTACAGGAAGGGAAGCGTATCTATTGTGGTCCGCGGTGCACCCAGATACGCGCTTTGGACTTTTTAATTTTTTGAATCGATTGCTTCGTAATCTGCGAACCAGGCTCTAGCCTTGTCGAGATTCATTCCTTTGATAGTGTTGGCCCAGCCACGCTCTTTACCTTTGCCCTTGGATTCCTTTCTTTCCTTGGGCTGCTCCGCTACTTCTTCGACATCGGCCGCTCGGGTCTGATGTGGAGTGTGCTTCGAGCACGAGGAGCGATGACCTCCGCCGAGGAATTTGCATTCGCCGCAAGCTTTCTTCGGCTTCTTGCATTCCTTTGCGAAATGTCCAGATTCGTGACAGTTGTGACAAGTCACATCTGTCTTCTTTCCTTTGCTAGTGCCGCTTCTTGTGACATCTACGTCCATCGCATCAGGATCGCGGCGGCGAGCAACCTGATTGGCTGTTCCTTTGCCGATATACTTTAGTAATTGTTTGCAGGAGCCTGCCTTCTTCAGGTCCGCAATGAACTTCTCGAGGTTATTGTATCGGCCATTCTACATGATTAGAAGTTCGATGATGCTTCTATCCGCATTTTGCTCGAGTAACTCAATTATCCGGTCTTCATCATAACCGGCGAGTGTTTGATACATCATAAACTTCATAATGAACATATCCATTGTCTGATCTCCTTGCTTAAGGGAGCATAGCGCCTTTCGCTTCCAGTCTTTTTCCGTGGAACTCCAGAAATGACTTTCGACCATTTTGGCGAAATCTGACCACATCGAGTGGTACTCGCCTTCGATCATTTTATTTAGAATAGCGCGTGCGAAAGTGCTAGCCTCTCCTCCGGTCATCCTGGCAAGTACAGCCCAGATGCCGTTTTGTCCTACCAAGGCGGTTACGTTCACATCGCGCCAGGTGCGGATACGTGTCCATCATTCTTCAAATTTCTTCCCCTTAGTACCGTCGTAGGTACCGGGGTCTGCTAATATCTTGGACAGTTTTGGCTCAGAGCTTGTCGAGGCTCGTGAAGAGGACGCTGATGGTCCAGCTGGGATGGCAGCCAGTTGTGCGTCAAGCTGTGTGACTTGATTTTGTAAGTTTAAATTGAGAAGCCAGGTAGTCTCTAGCCGGTTCTCCTGGTTTTCCATGTAGAGACGTAACTTGCTGGCTAAGTTAGCCCAGGAGTTGTCTCCTAATCCTGCCTCGGTCAATGCCGCTGCCAGGGAGGGGGGAAGTGCTGTCATTATGACTACCTAAACTTCTTCGGTAATCGTAGCGAGATACGAGGCCTGAGGACTTTGCTTGTGTAAGTGTCGTCTGACAAAGGCTCTCCTCCGTTTAACCTGCAAACGGTCCTCTTTACGACCTTCACCTTGCTTCGGTGGAGCTTCTATTAACTCTGGGATCTCCTCTCTTTCTCTCTTTACCACTATGGTCGAGAGCTTCGGTATTAATCCGCCTGTAAAGATCCTGGCCCCAGTCTCTACGAGGTCGGGAGTAATTGGGCAGGGTGGGAGAAGATGTGCTGGGATCGGTATTTGTGACAAATAGTCCAGCTCTTCGCCGAAGTTGTCGTTCGGATCTACTTCCGAGGAGGCGATGGCGATCTCCGACCATTGATCGAGTTCTGGTAACTCGGGGCGTAAGGGGCCTTGGTAGCCCAATCTGTATGCGAGGGCGAGGATCTGGTACACGTCTGTTGGGTACAAGAAATCGCCGTCTGTGTCCTTTAACAAATTGAAATGCTCCGGTGGGAGTGGCTCGTTGAGAGTGTTGGTGAAATGTTCGAAGGGGTCTGGATGTTCTTCATGCACTGGGCTCCGTCTCTGTATGGCCACCTGCTCCTGTTCAGGTCTAAGTCGTTCGGAAGTGGGAAGGGCGCCTGCCGGTCCTCTACTTGCCACAAATGGGTGACGAAGACTGTCTTGTCCCGGGGCACAGTCTGGTGCGAGGAATGAACGGAGTGTCCTGTGAAAACAGATAGGCACTAGCGCCTCTATTGTGAGCGCTTGTGACCTTGACTACTGGTTCTTCGCCGGATATGCACTTTGCATTCCGGTGGTAGGTAAGGGTTGAGTAAAAAAAGATAGTCTAGTTCTAGTGAAGCGACTCTAAGAGCTGAATGGCTCAAGGCAAACCTACAACTGGAACGAGAAGAGAGAAACAGAGTGGATCTCTATGGGGGAAATTCCCAAGAGAACTAGACTGAGGAAATCCTCGTCGTAGTCTCTGGGTTTATATAGCATACTACTTATTTGTACAT
>JBBPRS010000577.1:0-10763 GCA_038093155.1 Boletus huronensis
AAGAGATAAAAGATCAAGATCCTCTAGATCATTGATATGAGCCATAGTGGAGTTGATGATGCTCCATGGGTCTAAGGTATGATTAGATAAGGGGAAAAGATAATTGATAGCGTCCCTTGTATGGTTATAAGCACTGGGCCTTACAGAGTTAACTGCCCTTTTCTAAGAAGAATAAGATAAAAGTGTCTGAAAGGAATAGATAAGAAAAGTGAAGCATAAGGACGATAAAAAAATGAAAATTGTCCTTGATTACGCTGTAATCCTAGTGCATGGCACTTGCTTATGTTAGCCTATAATAGGCACATCATCAATGGTACAGGATGAGTAAGAAAAAGGACACATCATCGTCAAGGGACACATCATCAGGATGGAAGTAACTGGATTGGGAAAGGAAGGATATTCGGCGAGGCTCAATGACCGAACACTGAAGTATGAGGTAAGTGCAAGTGAACACAAGTATGAAGGAAAAAGAAAAAGAGACAAGTGTCCAGTGGGGTTACTGACAAGTTGTAACAGATCCCAGTTGCAGACAATCTACTCATTCAGTAGCTTCAGCCAAGTCCCTTAGGTGCTTGGTATCCGAAGCAATGCGGATGCTGTAACTAGCGACAGCTCCTAGAGGCTTCCCATTGCTCCCTCCCAGAATCAGTTCATTATCTGGGCAGTCACAAGTGTAGTGCCCTTCCTTCTGGCATCTGAAGCAAAGACGGTTCGCTACCGCATGAGTAAGTTCCTCCTTGGTAAGATTTGACTTCCTGTTAGGTCGTTTCCTGGGCTTCGCACTCCCCTTCTCCCTTCGGTTGACCTTGTGGGAAGTAAAGGCTCTATCCTTCCATTGATTGGGCTGACTTTTCTCCTTAGGGGGGTCTAGCTCGTTTCATGGGTAGTCAGATTGCGATGGGCTCTTTGGCCGGCCTTGGCTTCCCTTCGGGCCCTGATTCCTGCCTTTGATATAGTGTTCGTTTCAATTTCCGACAGAATGCGCGATCTTAATAACTTCGGCTGCAGCTACCACTTCACTTAAGGAGGACTTCTCGGGATTCAGCTTGTCCTTCCATAACTCTGTTTGAACCCAGTGTTGGAATCCTCCCCAGAGTTTGGTTACCTTCTCTCACTTGCTAATGTCACCTATTAAGTTCCAAAGCTCGTAGAGCTCAGCCATGTACTTGCGGACGGTATATCCTCATTACAGGCTTTCCGCTAGCTTACAGCATTGTTGAGTTTGGAAGTCAGCCGGAAAACAGTTGTTAAGGAGTTCCAAGAAGAAATCATGTAAGTCCAATCTCTCGGGATCTCCAGCGACCTCTCTAATGTAAAAATCATGTGCTTTTCCTGTCAGGTAATGTGAGAGCACAAATACCTGCTTATGGGACTTGACTCGGCTGGCTTCAACATAGGCTGTGCCTTCCATCAAAAACCGGTGGAAAGCCCACAAATCGGGGGATCCGTCATACTTAGTGGGTGGAATAGGCTTCAGTTTCCCAAAACCTGTCTTGGACTTTCTCGCTGAAGAGCAAGAGCATTTGTGTCTCCGTCTCCATCTCAACGCTGATCGTTCGCCAGAACATTTCTTATCAGATCAGTGCTTCTTCTTCTTCCTGGCTCGGCATTGGCATGATTTACCCTTGGATGATGATGACGACAAAGAGTCAGCCTTGCTGCTACTATCCTCATTGTGAGAGGTAGAGCTACTGCTGCTCGAGGGGGATTCAGATCCTCCTGAACTGTCTGAGTCCGATCAGTCCTCATGACCCCTTTCAATTTGCTCTAACGCTTTTCCAAGATAACTGGTGGGCACGATCTGCTGAGCAGGCTCGATTACTTGCATCACAGACCTGCTAATTTGCTTAGCCTTCTGATTCAGGGCCTTCTTAATTATTCCTTCAATAGGATCAAGTTTATCAGCCCACTTGTCACAATCAAAGTGGCCCAGGACTCTTCCTTCTCGAGTGAGGGAGGGCTCAGGGTTCCGACCTAGCCTACTTCTGTTATTTGTTGAGCCCATTGTGTGACTGGGTGTCAGATCCAAGGAATCCGATTCTGTCATATTCCCCATACTGTCTTCAGTTGCGTTTTCTGCCCGCTGCTTATTATGCTTGTACTGATTGTTCAGTTCCTTAAGCCTAGCTTGTTGTGCATCCACATCAAGCTCTTGTTTGTTAAGTTGAATACCTCCCCAGTTCCTTGGGTTGGTTCCCTTTCCCTTTCGCTGGGATGATCTAAACAACATTGCTTACTTATATCTTGGGACATTTACAAGCTGTGCTTAACATCCTCATGAAGATTCAAGGTTCACGCTTATAATGCGCTGCTGACAGTTTACCAGCACCCTTTGCTACAATCAATTGTACCCCTGCTTCCCCTCACTCTGACAGGATCACTGCCAGTTGAAGTGAAGCTACTTCACTTATCCCTCAAGTTTATGCTAACAAAATGCAACCCACTGATGCAATCAAATGGTCTACTCGGAAATGTCACCTCGCAGACGCATTCCTTGTGTCAGCTGGTGATGAGGAAACATTGCAAGCACATATCAAGGTTGATGATGCCTCTCAGTCCGATTCAGTTCTTGGTCCACCATTGATTACCATTGGACCAAGTACAGATGCCGTACTTGATAAATTCAGTCTCAAGGATCAGCTACTCCCTCATTTGCATATTTTGATGAGAACAGTGCACAGTAGTTGTTGGGAGATAGTTTTGAGGAGCATGCAGTGGAAGATGACACATGAGCAAGCATCTCAATTGGTGAACACACTTGCAACTGATCTCAAAATTATGCCCATGATCAATGTCAAAGTGGTATTTGAGTTTTGGTTGTATTTTGTCTTTTGCACTGACAACTTATTTGTGCAGAAACCCAAGTGTGCAATTATTAGCACCATGCTTCAGGTTACTGAAGGAATAACCTTGTTATTTGTGCATTTTGTGATGGCTTTCTTTGCTTATAATCTATTTGCTGCTTTATAGTCATATAGTTGTATTCTGAATAATTTTTGTCTTCCATTTAACTGTGCTATGCATGGCATTAATGGAATGATGGCCACACAGCTGGTAACAGCAGCAATGATGAAGGCACAATCACTGCAATGTCACACTTGGTGTTCAGTGTAAAGTGTATTTATGATACAGCGATACTTTGCAAAACCAACTGCTTATTACTATTTATATTCTTCAAAGCATTCTTCTCATCTCCAATTTCACAGATGAGGCGGTTGCTGAGTTTGTTGTGCATGTTGAAACCTAGATGGAAAAGTTGAGGTGTATTGGATGAAGGTAACACTTCCTGGATGTACACAGCACCATGTGGGGGAGATTGGCAGTGCAGTGTGAGACAGACAAAGAATGCATAGGCTAATTCACAGTGCACTGAGATCAGCCATGAGGAACTTGTTGGAACATACAAATGAGCTGGTTAGACGGGCAAGCATATGCAGGAGACAGTGTGGGTCAGGTCAGCTGCACTTGGCAATGAGGAAAACTCACATTTGTCATTGTGCCTGATTGTGCTTTGTGGTTGTGCAGTGTGGACGATGCAGTGGCAATCTCCCACTTGAGGGCATCAATATGCACCATATTGGTGTTACAGGCTAACATTAGCAGTGCTATGCACTAGGATTACTGTGTAATCGGGGATAATTTTCACTTTTTATTGCCTTTATGCTTCTTTCTTTCTTATCTCTTTCTTTTAGACACTTTATCTTATCTTCTAAGAAAAGGGCAGTTAAATCTGTAAGATCCAGTGAATCAGTAACTCTATACAGAGAGACACTTTTACTTTATCATCTTATCTAATCATATCTTAGACCCATGGAACATTATCACTCCACTATGGCTCATATCAGTGATCTAGACAATCCTGATCCTATCTTTTATCTTATCTTTTGGACTTGAACATTTTCCTCTCTCTAGATCTTGGATCAGATCTATATGCATATGTTCCTAGATCTGATCACTAAAGCTATGTCTTTCACATCACTATGCTTCTATATCAACATATGTTTCACTCATGTTTTTCATAACCTGCCACACCTTGTGTGTTGTGCATGTATTTAATCTCCCTCTCACAGCCTTATGGCTATGTATGCTTCTCTTCCATTTGATGCACAGGTTGCATTCATGCCTTTCCCTAGTGTACTTGATTAGCTGCCACAAATCTAGATCTAGTAGATCAGATCTCCCCTCAGTTTATCAAGGGCTAGTCCCCTTGCTCTTTCCTAGTCTTAGTTAGGTGTTGGTTTGGTTTGCCCAAGGCTTAGATTAGCCCTTTGGAGCCATTTCAGTCAGGCTCAATGAGATTTAGAAAAGAAGATAGGTCTGATCTGATGGGGAGGGATGTACCAATGTCATCCACTCTGTGGGCAGCATTTTTGGCCTGACAAGACTGGGCTGCAGAAGAAGAGAAAGCCTTGGGTTCATTATGAGGAAGATCTTTAAGTTGGATTGGTGGTGAAAATGTGTCCTCTCCAAGATGCTAGAGAGTGAAAAATGAGTGACAATCAAAAGCTGAGACAAAAATGAGGGTGAAAATGAGGTGAAAATAATAAACATGTGACAGGAAAAGGACACATCATCGGTCTGCAAACAGGATGTACATCACATGTGTGGCAGAAAGAAATGAAGACAACTCAGGTGAGTGTTATAAATTTGGGGACAAGAGTGTGTGGAAGCCATGAGGCTTGGAGAGAAGCACACAAACACGAGCAAGAGATAACTTGGAGAGGGGCAAAGAAGAGAAGATATGTACCTTTGGACTGAATATATTTGATAGCTGGACATTTTTGAGGTCCCAAGACTTGATGGTGTCTGTGGGTCCATGGTAATGGTCTCTGGACTCTGCATCGAGAGTGCACTTTGCACCTTATAATATGTCCAGGTGTGCCATCAGTCTCTGATCATGCTGCACAACACAACATATGCACCTGAGATCACACACACACTTCTTCATGTCCTGGAACCACTTCAGGTGCACTGTCTTCAGCTGACCAGCAAGCTTAACCATGCACCAGCATTTTGACCCACCAAATGCAACCAGTTCGCTCACTCAAGGTCATCTTGGCATTGGCATGTTTACATTGTTCTTCAGGCAGTGGGTGGTGTCGTCCTTGTTCCTCTCCATCCCAGCATTCAACTCCTGCTAGTATTTGCTGCTGCTGGTATTTTGCCTACATACATCATCAGTAATCAGGTATGGGGAACTTTCATCAAACTACTCACAATTTGTGCTTCAAACCTGCCATTGTTCTCCAAGCATTTCCAGATATGCCACTGCCAAAGCCTTCTTTGCATGTAGACATGGTTGTTGGATAACCCCAGATATTCCAATGTTTCCTATTGTTTTCCCTCCAGCACATTCATGTTGGAGGACATACTGATGATGTCCTCAAAGTACCCGAGCAACCCATCCTCATGCTCATTCTGACCCTGACAGTGAATAGAATGTGTTGAATAGAATGTATTGGTTGTGAAAAGAAAGAAATAGATTAGTCATGTTACCTACAATGTACAATAGGATGTAGATGTAGTGCTGGCTGATGTGATTGTGATCAGTGGTCAGCTGACACCATGATTGGGATACATCATGGATATGGTGTCAGCTGACTGCTGATTACCAATGGTCCAACACCACAGTGTGATTAGTGGTTGGCCAGTGCTAAAGTATGATAGAACATAGATGTAGTACTGGCTGATGACATTGTGATCAGTGGTTGGCTGGTACTAAAGTACAATAAAATATAGATATAGTATCGGCTGACATGATTGTGATCAGTGGTTGGCTGATGCGAATGTACAATAGGATGTAGATATAGTGTCGGCTGACAATATTGTGATCAATGGTTGGCTGACACCATGATTGGGATACATTGTGGATATGGTGTTGGCCAATCCCTAATCACACTGTGGTGTTGGCCCATACTGTGATCAGCGGTCGGCTGGTACTAAAGTACAATAGACTGTAGATGTAGTACCAGCTGACAACATTGTGAGCAGTGGTCAGCTGACACCAAGAGTATGATATGACGTGGATGTAGTGCTGGTCAATGACATTATGATCAATGGTCAGCTGACACCACAATTGGGACACATCGTGAATGTGGTGGTGGCTGATCATAGATGTAGTACCAGCTGACGACATTGTAATCAGTGGTTGGCTGGTACTAAAGTACAATAGGACGTAGATGTAGCATCAGTCAAACAATCATTTGCTTATTCACCTTAAATGTACTTATTTTAATTGTTTTCCTTTTTCTAAATTTCCAAAATGGCAGGGTGTGTGAGATTAACATGCCCTAACATTTTTTTAATTTAGAAAAAAGGAAAACAAGTCCACTCCTTGGTAAATAAGTATATTTAATAGTGAATAATGGTGGATAAGTGGATGTTTTCCTGATGAGGATTGCCTGATGTTATCCCAATTGTGGTTTGTACTGATTACAATGTTGTCAGCTGGTACTACATCTACAACCAGCCAACACCACATTCACAATGTGTCCCAATTGTGGTGTTGGCCAACCATTGATCACAATGTTATCAGCCAGCATTACATCCACATCATATCATACTCTTGGTGTTGGCCAACCACTGCTCACAATGTTGTTGGCTGGTACTACATCTATGTCCTATTGTACTTTAGTACCGGCTGACCACTGATCACAGTATGGGCCTGTAGAAAACTAAAGTGTAGTCACTGAAGAAAAGACTACTCTACTCTATCCGAAATAAGGTATGCTTATGTAAGCTACTTACTGTCTGAACCCATATGAAATGAGTTTTACAACACTCCCCCTTAAGGATAGTGTATACTATGGGTATGACATATCCACATGGGTCATGGGTGTGGGTGTCTCATACCCACCTGCCACACCCATGGTGGCTATGCAATATCAGCTCCATACATGGAATAGCTCTGTATCTATCACAGCCCGGCTCGCCTGAACAACAACTCTGGAAGACCTAGGTGATCATTGGGATCATATTACATCAAACTAGCATGCTTGTCTGTAGACCATTGATATCACCTGCAATGCTGTTTGACCCATGGGTGAACCCACATGTGGATTCACCCATGGGTCAGATTTTTTGAATTCATGGATGTACCCACACCCACATTGTGGGTGTGGGTATATTCCCGGGTCTGGGTGTGGGTCATGGCCCCAACACCCAGGGGTATACCCATGTTATTCACTACTCAAGGAGTATGGGAAGAATCAAAGGAATGTAGGTAAAAATAAAAGAATGTCTATCTTTTTATTCCAATGAAAATCAAGTGGATTTTGTATGAATAATATAGTCCATCAAGCATTGGTGAGTCCCGGGATTGCAATGTGAGCACACCTTCCTAAGTTGGAAAGTTGTGGCTTGGCTAATGCAGCAGCACTGTGGCCACTATCTTTTCTGTGTGCACTCATCTTGCTTTTGCCTCTGGGACTGACCTGCTCACCTATAATTGCTGTGGGGTGCTCCCCCAGCATCTGGACTCCATAGGGATCACATCTGATGCATCTGATATGCCTGATTCAGCCTCGGTGCAACTGTTTCACCTGGTAAGTCAGTTTCTCCATTTGGATGCGATTAACTCTTGTAGTTTGTGATTTGAGTCATCCACATCGATGCAGTGGGTTTATGGGCTTGGTAAGACATCCAGGATGATTGTTAGGTGATGTGGGCAGCTCAGGTATGTTGTCCATCTCACACATTTGCTCTTCTTGCTGATTTGAGTCTTCTTTAGCTAGCATTCTCATTTCAACTCATTTGAGTCGTAATGCACAATGCTCATTGCATCGTCCTTTCCACATCCATTCCCATCCCATTGGACACCATCTACATCCCTCTGGCGCTCCATTTTGCTCTCAACATTGTGAGTGTGGATCATCAAAGCGCAGCTCCATATCACTATGGGGGCTTCTTCCATTTATCCTGGAGTCATCTCGATCATTTCAGTGCCACATTTTGATCTCTATGCCTTCTGTTTCAGCCAACTCACCTGGCAGACCCCCTAGCCCTCTATCTTGGATTGGTGGGTTCGTATCAATGAAGCACTGCTTCATGCAGCCTTTGGGACATCTCTGGATGTTATTGGAGTGTTCTGGTATGACCACTTTGTCATCTGGGTCATTTGGTGTGTCTCAGGCTCCTCTAGGTGAGTTTTCTTCACCTTTTGACTCCAAATGTTCATGCTTGTGTTCTGACATGTTCCTCAGCTTGCTCCTACCATCCACAACATTACTGGATACTTCTGGTGTGTCTGTCTCAGTACTAGGCAATTGCATGAGTATCCCATACCCATGGGGGTTGTGGGTATGGGTACCACTGGGGTATGGGTATGGGTCTTGAAATGGCCCAAGAGCGAACTATGCTCAAGGCAAACCTACAACCAAACAAAAACTTAAGAAGAAAAAGAAGAGGTCGAGTGGATCTCTATGGGGGAAATTCCCAAGAGAACTAGACTGAGGAAATCCTTGTCATAGTCTCTGGGCTTATATATGCATGGATGTGTATGTACATGTGTACGCTAGATCTACCGATGTAGGGTCCAGGGTAATGGAGATTAAATACCTGTGCTGGAATGGAAGCATAGCATGTGCATAAGGCATGGTGTGGAAGAGAAGCATGAGTGGTAATTAAATAAGAAGAGAAGTCGACAGAGATTACCGTGTGACAAATATAACCATATGGGGATAGATCTGGATTGTAGATTGGATCGGGAAAAGGAAAAGAATTGCCAAGTCGTCTAGACTGTGGCATGAGCCGTAGCAGATGATTGGAGATCTCCATGTGAGTAATCTAATCTGATAAGATAAGATAAAAGTGTCCCTCCACTAAGTGGATGTTATTCACTAGGCCTTACCACCAAAGTTGCCTTTTTCTTAGAAGAATAAATGAAAGTAAAATCGGGAAAAATAGATAGACTGTGGGAAAAGTCTGATGTAACCTGTTACGACCGTAACAGGTCTGCCCTTCCCATACCCACACCCATACCCACACCCACCATGGTGGATATGGTGGGTATCTCATGGATATGAGAAGGCTGCCAAATTTTATATTGTGGGTACTTATAGGTATTCAAGAGTTGCCAAAGTTCAGTGTACAATCAAGTGTAGAGTCCTTGGTGATTGTTACAATCGACCCAGATAGGGATGAGTGTAGACTCAATAACAATTGTCGATGACAAAGGAACTAGGGTTATACACCTAAAGGGGTTCCTTTAGTGTATGTGTATACTAATCCGCTAATGTGCAGAGACTTGAGAACGCTTGAGAGTTACAAGTGTTAGGTACTAGCTCGAAGACAAGCTCAAGGATGAGAGGTTCAAGTGGAAGATGAAGGTTGAAGTGACAGTCATATTCAGCATCCACTCGGAAGTAGGACGGGGACTTAGAGAGGGAAGTGGAAGAGTATGGATTCCAAGTGGAGTACCACAAGTACACTTGGGGTTTAGTATGGGGAGTGGGGAGTTGTAGGGAGAATTAAATAAAACTAAGCTAGGGAATTGGAGAGGAGGGGGTGGGGGTTTATATAGACTAGGGTAGGCACTGCCACCAGGGCAGAGGGGAACAGTGGGTCAAGGGCATAGGGCTAAGGGCGAGAACAAGTATGGTAACGAGACATAAAGGGTAGAGATTGGGATCAAGAGATCACAGAGATGAAAGACTAAAGGGGAAGGCTTACATGGGTGAAGGGTGGAGAGGATGACATGGCTAAGGGGTGACATGGCCAAGGGATGATGTGGCCATAGGATGACACAGCTAAGGGATAACGTGGCCAAGGGATAACGTGGCCAGGGGATGACAATGGCTTGGTCAAGGGGAGTCTTAGTGGTGGTATGATGGATCATTGGGGTGGTCAAGAAGCTTGCAGGGAGGGAGGGGACGAATGAAGGGGAAAAGATGGGGGGGTACCAATGAATCATCACAGTGATCAATATAAAAACCCTTAATCCTAATCCATTAATGTATTTTGATTCTAAACCTAATGACCTCATGATCCTAAACCTAATCTTCTAAATCTTTTAGTCCCAGCCCTATTGAACCTCCTAAATTTGATCTTAATCTCCTAATTTGAATGCTGATCTTCTATAATGTTGATCATTTCCTAGTTCTAATCCTAACTTCCTAGTGCCAAGTGTAATTTCCTAGTGTCAATCATAAATTTATAACCTCATAATCAATCTTTAACTAGGATTAGAAGATAAGAATGAGAATTAGCATTAGCATTAGGATATTGTTATTAGACTCAGCAGAAGTTAATACTCAAAGATTAGTTTTTGGTTTTGCAACTCTATTGAAAAATGTGCTTACATGGTGGGTACATGTGGGTACATGTGGGTATACCCATCATGGGTATGGGTATCTGGTGGGTATGGGTGGGGTACAACCTCTGATACCCCTGGGTATACCCATGCATTTGTTAAGCAGCTGGAATCTCACAGCTGGAGTCCACTGTCAGAAACTGTATTTGAAGTAATGTAAGGTATGACATACCTGGAGTCCACTGTCAGAAAGTGAGGAAAGCGAAGACAGTGGACTCTGACTACTGTAGGAGCGAACAACAAACACACAACAACAATGCACCACATTGTGGCATAGCAAACCAAGTAAGAATAACTGCACAAAGATGCGCAATCACAGAATCTAACACTCCCCCTGATTGTGCAACTCTAGCTCCCCCCAGCTGGTGCAAGACCCAGCATCAGGCGGAAATGCTGCACCTTCACTCGAGCCAATGCTTTGGTGAGGAGATCAGCAGGCATATCAGCAGTGGGG
>JBBPRS010000578.1:0-10713 GCA_038093155.1 Boletus huronensis
ATACAACTAAAAATCGTGAATATCGCAACGTCTTTGAGGGAAGGAATGGTTTGCGGTGTTGTTGACGGATGCGCCTGGGAGAGGTTGGACAGTAGGGGCGGGCGGGGGGAGGGGCTTCGCGGTGTTCGGGGGCGGGGGCGGGGGGGCAGAGACGGGTGCAGGCTGTGATTTCGAGTCCTTTGTCTTTGCGGACGCAGAGTCCTGAGAACTCTTCCTGAGCTGTGCAGGAAAAGTTAAGATAGCGAGCGGGTGGAGACGGCAGGGAGACGCACAAGAGATTTCTTGAGACCCTTCATGGTGGATACGATGGCAGAGCGTATGTCTGCGGGGGCGTGTGTGATCTGTGCCGGACTGTGGAGGGCGTCGAGGGTGTCGGTGGGCTAACCAGGACGGGATCGATGAACACCACACCGACGTGATCAGACGTCACAAATGGTCACGTCACACACTACTGGTAGGTGTGGGCGCTGCGCTGCACGGCGCTGACGCGGGCAAAGGGAGCGGCGATCTCGACGTCGACGGCGGTGCTGTGCAGCTGTGCGACTGCGGTTGGGTCTGCAGTCGTTTCAGCTGGCTGCACACAGTCGCAAGAATTCTTTCCTTTTTTGACCGTCAGTCCGGCTCGCAACCGTCGCAGCAGCGCTTCCACCCATACAGCGATGGCAGGTGAGTCCCCAGAACTCCTCGTCCACTACGACTCCCTCACTTTCCTAGCCATCTACGCCGTCTACACCTCCCCAACCCACCCGCCAGTCCCAAACCATCTCCCCACACTCATCGTCACCCCACATGGTGCGCCGTCAGCCACTGGTCACCCCCCCCCTCTCACCTCTTTCTCACAGGTCAGCCAACCAACATCCTCTACTCATACCTTCACACAAACTATGTGCGTCCTCCTTATCACCATACTCCCTCCTCTCCCTCATCCTCCCACAGAACACTGAGAACTACCTCCTGACACCCTCCCCCCAGGGTGACCTCTGCGTCGCCAAGCTGTTCCCCCCTCGTCAGAATCCTAGCAAGTCCTCCGCTTCCGATCCCGGCCACTCCACCTCCGCTGCTGCACGTGTCGTTCGCTGCGAGGCCTCCCGCAATCTCAAGTGGTCCATCACAAATACGGGTGTTATTTCACCTATATACAAGCTTTCCCTCCCTTCTCCAGATACCCCCGACCTCCCTCTCTTTCAAATTTCAAAGCCCAACCCCAATGCTGCCTTCTGGAGCATGTTCTACTTCGCCTATGCAGGCCATAATATACCCCCCAAGCGCATCGAGTTTGGAAAGATACAGAAAAATCCACCTGGTCCCAACGGTGGCGGAACTAGAATAAGCATCACAGGGAAAACACCCGAGGAAAAGGCCGTATGGCAGACCTTGGGAGAGGGCAACGAAGACTGCGTCGAGTGGGTCGTCCTCTGCGCAGCACTTAACTTACTAGAGTAAGTCGCTTCTCTTAGCCGCCCGCCCGGTTTTGACCTCGCTTGTGCCATCATCGTCGCGTGACTTGTCTGTTCATTCGCTTCCTTATCCGTAGTGATGAAATTATAAAGGCCGCCGAGAAAAATCCCCCGCCACCTGGTCCGATCCCGAATGGTACACCTGGCCCAGGAGGGCGTCCAGCGCCTGTCGCGCTCCACGATCCTGGTCCGGCATCTAACCCAGCTGGTCAGCCACGTCAAGGTCCCCCACCACAACAACCTCCCTCCCGTGGCCCACCAACTCCCCATGGGCAACCTGGGATCGGCCCACCACCCGGTCCTGGTGGTCGTCTCCCTCAGGGATTCCCACCGCCGCGAGGCTTTGCGCCTGGCCAGGGTCCACCAAACCCAGCTGTACCCGGTGGCTACCCTGCTCCGCAACACGGATATGGTCCAGGTCCAGGAGCACGTGCACCCCCACCAGGACAGCGTCCTGGCATGCCAGGTCCTCCAGGCGGTATGCCTCCGCATGGCTTGCTCGCTGGTCGTGCGCCTCCTCCGCAACAGTTCTCTCAACAGATGCCACCTCTTGGTCAGCCCCCCTCCCAAGGCGCCCTCCCAAGGAGGATCTGAACGTCCCTCATTAATCGTCCTGTTATCGATCGGTTGTATACCGCGTTCAAATGCTTGTTTTCTCTCTTTTATACCTCGATTTTCCTCGTCTTACTCTCGGTTAAGGTCGAATCTATTATAATGGTGGCTTGGTTAGGTCCCACTTTCTTTCTTGTTCCCCATGACTGATTGAGTATCTCGGACTCTGTATCCCTTCTTAATCATTAACAGTGCTGGAGATTTGGTTGATTGATTATGGGGATAAGCGCAGGGCTCGGTAGTTACCACCCTGTCCTTTGACCCGAAACGAACGATGCTGTAGTATAATCGAGCCTCGACAAGGCCTCGTCTGCGATGCATCTTGTTGTATTTTGTTTCCATGCGATCACTGACAGAAGAAACCTGCCAAATGTCATTCCCAATTTCATACTAAAATAATGGCGCTGCCCAAGTTTCCTCCCTGAAAAACAGCATTGACTAAAGGAGAATGGTACAGTAATCTTACAAGGGTAATCAGTTCTTGATGAGTTTTTCCAGGGCATCCATAGAATAAGCTAGAGGATATAATCAGTATCGCGACAGAGCGGAGCTTAACGGTGGCTTACATTTCGGTCTCTCGAGTGGCAATGCCAAGGCTACCCAGTCACATGACATCAGATACGCACCTTTCTTGGCAGAAAGAAGACGCACCTCGCGCCCACACCAGTTGGGTTAAAGCTCCCAGAGCTACAGGAACCAATGAGCATCAATTAACTGCAGCTGAGGTCGATCTCACCTCTCGATACACCGAAGATAACGGTGTAATACTTGATTGATGAATTAGTTAGAGCTGAGTTATTTGGTCAAGCGCATGACAGTACCTTGAACTCGGTCAGACCATAATGGTACAACACGCATCCTATCCAACGAGCTCAACGACATATCGAGTCACATCAGCGTACAACGACATACCGGATGTAGCATCGACATTGGGGTAGGGGTTCTTTGTCTATCAGATAGTTAGGGAATGTGGTTGGACGAACATGTTAGATCCCCACCTTGCCATGTTCCTTTAAGACGTCAGGGGCAACTTCGGCAGTCTACAGCTAGTCAGCAGCTGTCTCAATACTTGTAACATACCATACCCTTTGAACAAGCTGGATCATGGGACTTGCTTGGAGTTCGGGACGGGTCTTGCAGAATTCTTGAAGCGCAATGAACCGGGGATCAGGGTTACGAAGAACACCGTGACCATATCTGAAGAATATGATGGAAAAGTCGGCTAGGAAGATGCCCTGGTACATACCCTGGGACGACTTGACCGCCTCGAAGCGTTTTCCAAAGGTATTCTTTAATGTTTTCGTGGCTAATACTGTCACCAATCTCTTTCTGCATGGTCATCTGCCACCTCAATACCTCTTGGTTAGCAAGACTAAGTGTCCGAGTCAGTCTAAACTTTATTCCAAAGAACGCATATACGCACCCATGGAGAGGTCCGGCGAGGGCAAAGAGTGCAGCCGAGTAGGAAATATAGGGATCAGACAACGTCGAGCCAACGAGGTCTAGATCGGAATGAGATGCACGCCCACTGTCTAGAAACGCGAGACATACGGGACGTGTGCGCAGAAGCATTTCCACCCTCGTGATCACCATGGAGGGCGATGTACAAACGGAGATACTCGGTCAGACTCTCGTTGCGGCCAAATCCAAGCATGTTCGAGTAGTTCCCTGTAGCACGTCGGATCATTCACATGTGACCAGATGAGCCAAACGTACCCACAAGATCCGAATTCTTGTCAATGGGGGCGATTGCCTTGTCTGGGTGGTATACGTTTCGGTAGATGCGCGCGGCCAGGGCGGGCAACTTGGCGACGAGATCCAAGCAGTCTTCAAGCGTATATGTCCAGTACTCGCTCTTCTTGATGCCGCGTTCGTACGCAAGCTGGAACTGGCTGTCGTGATTCAAAGCGGCGACACCCATGCCAAGTTGGGTCATAGGGTGAAGAGTGCTCGGAAGCCTGTATGTAATGGCGTCATGACTTGCCGAAGGTCACTCAAAGATTAACACACGCACGAATCAATAAGTTTCTCCACGAATGCTGGTAATTCGCCCTTGTCGGCAAGTTCTGCCGAGAGTTGTATGCTCTCGTCCGGGGACGGCACCCGACCAGTGAGCAAGAGCCAGAGCATACTCTCTGCAGTCATCTCTTTGCCTCCGGGTGCAGGTGGAAGAACCCTTTGGCAGTCGGGAATGCTGAGGCCGTGAAAGCGAATGCCCTTGGCCACAAGAACGTGAATGCCAAAGTTCGTACCGATCGGAAAGTGTAACTAACTTCATTGGGATCAAGGACCGATGCCTCCCAGAGCATGGCCTTCAGGCCTCTCATGCCACCAATAATGTTCTCGACCTACAAGACGCGTGAAACGACGGTGGAAGCGACTGGGTCTGACTTTACCTTGACTTCGCCCACCACTGCCTGACTGTGCTCGGCTTTCTGGCAGAGCAAAGTAAGCGTTCTGGAGGATTATTGGCAAGGAAGTGGTCTCACGAGCTTCTTGAACTGTTCCTGCTTCGCCGGGATGACCTCCTGAAGGGTTTCCCTGAGAGACTGTCAAGACTTTCACGTTAGACGAACAAGGTAAGATGTAAATCGCGACACGTACTTTGGTGGACGCCCAGCGACGGAAGCCGACATTGGAGGGGACGTTCCGGAGGAGTGACTGTGCTAAAGGAGCGCCACGAACTAGCATGATGGAAATGAGTTAAGAGATGCGTGAACTGCCAGCCCGCCTTTTTAAGTTGGCCTCGCGCGCCCCGGCCATGAGAGTGATTCGGCCGGAGACGGTGCCTTTTTCCATTCCGTGCCGTGATTAAACCGCCGGGTGGCTGTCCACTGCAAGACACGTCGACCGTTCATTGTCGAGGCTCCTCCAACACCATGGCCTCGGTGCTCGTCCCAGTCCTCTACATCGGCATAGTTATCTCAAGTCTACTCATATTCTCTCATTTCTATAGAAAACGTAGCGCAGGTAATGCACCTCCCGTGTCATCAGATTGTGTTTACCCCAACAATTTACCAGGCAAATTATACCCACCATATTTCCCTTCGCATCCCGAGCGTGATGTCTATGTCGCTTTGCTCCAGCAGAACGACCCTCCTGTGCACGAAGCGCTTCTCAAGGCTGCGCTCGTCAGACGCGCAATGACGGATGTTGTCCGTGTCGTAAAACTCCGTGAAGACAAACCAGCGCTCCAGAACCTCCTCCAGAAAGGTTCCATCGGCGATGACCTGTGGAACAGTCTACTTCAGGCAGAAAAGGAGCTCGAGGCAGAGATCATGGAACTCGTCGCCGAAGCAAATACATTCGTCGAGGGCTGGGGCACCATCATTTTCCAGACCGCCGGTGAACTCATTGCAAACGAAAAGATGCGCAGCATTTTCGATGGCACAGCAGCCTCGAGAGCAAGCAAAGGTTGGGATTCTAAATCATCTCGCCGTTTTTCCGCCTCTCTTACCCTGAGCATACACCAGAACAAAAATACGGCAAGATCGGGCAGAAGATCGACCTACCAGTATTGCAGCCTGTTGTGATGGGTGCACCACCACCGCCTGGTACACCAGCAGCTGCCTTATTTGCGGCCGCACAAGCGCAGGCACAACTCAGGGCCCAAGGGCAGTCACAGCCACACGCCCAGCAGTCTCCCTCTGTAGCCTCGCCGATACCAACAACGCCTGGCAAGCCTACCAACGGCCTCGTTCCGCCCGCCTCTGGTCGCGATGAGAGTATAACGAGCGATGGTGAGGCGAACACCCCACAAGTCTCTTCAAAATCAGTGAGTCAACCATACCTTGTTCTGCATTTGCGTCTCAGGCAACCCTTCAGCCGAGAAAGAACAAGAAGCGGAAGTAGTAGTTGATCTGCACGTTCCTGATACCTATGGCATCCACTTTAATACGTATCTTGTTGCATTGGACATCCGAATTTCAGGCATAGAGTTTGCGTTTGGCAAGCACCGAGAGGAGCTTTAGATTGAGCCGGAAAAGGTACAATGCGTAAAATTAGAAAGACCATACGTGGAAACACGATCCAATCAAGCCAACGTTTACAGCTACAGCATCAACCTCTGATAACAATCGCTTTCTCCCCTGTTCCAGTTCGTGTCTTGCCGGACTTGTCTACGTGGTCAAGACCTAGTACATCTTCTGGTGCGAACTTGTGGTCGTAGATAATATCCTCTGGAAGTAACGTCATACACAACAGGCAGTGCAAATCCACGGTGGTACTAACCATCTTCGATATATGTCGGTTGCTTGAACGTTGAAATTTGGATGAGGGCGAATCTGTACTTCGCGATATCTTTGTCTGAAACACCTATTCGTGCTTGTAGGCGTTTCTTCGTCTCTGCAAACTTCTCGTGCTGCAAGGAGTTCAATTCAGAGACGTGATGATCCACTGCAGAAGAGCCGCACAGGTTTCACAACGAAGCGGAACGGTACACCGTGTGTCCGCAAGACCTCCTTCTGAAAGTGAAAGACACTTATGATCTTCTCGTGTTCATCGGCCTCCAGTTCTTCTCGCGGTATTTCCTACATATCTTCGGGTTCATAACTTCGCGAAGAGTAAATATATCCATACACACCTCTGCATAGAGTTCAACTGGGTCAGGAATGTTCCCAATCATTTCCGAGCCTGTGAACTCCTTTTGCGTCTTTCCGTCCTTTGACACCTCGAACACACGTATCTTGCTTGTGCCTCCAGGTGTCAACGTCACTTGCTTGGCAAGGTGATCGGCAAGGTCGTGAACCATGCTCGTCTTGGGCAAAAGGAATGGATATGACGCTTCTTCTCGGTTGTGAATCCCCGTCCATATGATCTTCAAACTTCGCTTCGTCTCAAGCTCGACGATGCTCACGTCCAACCTTTCGTAAAGGATGACGGATGTCGTTGGATTTATGTAGTTGGTGCCCATAATTTCCGCTATGCTTTGGTTCAGAGAGCGTTTGAGGATAGACTTGGGTGAACCGTTCGTAACGTGCGTCGTTGTGAAGCGAAGCTTGATAGGGTCGTGCCGCAAGAACTCGCCAGCTTTTTGCGACATCTTTGCAGGTGTCGGTAAGGTTCAAAGCCATTGAAAAGAGACACGCACGATATCATAGTTGTGCTTCTTGCTCAGTATTAGACTGAACTCGGGGTGATCATGATCGGGATCCTCGAACTTCGGACGGAAAATAATCATTACGCGGTTCTGCAAGAAGTCATAGAACTGTATGGGATTCGAGTAGAGACCCTGGCTCTCCAAATCGTGGATCCTAAGGAAAGGTTGGGATTAATGATGACGACCAGTGCAGCAAAATTCTAAGGATTTACTCTTTGTCAGAATGATCAACCTGAAAACAGATGACGTCCCCATCCTGGATCTCGCTCTGAGCAAATGTCATTTTGGGCTTCATAAGCTCGATCATCCCAGGTTTGATTTCCTACGAAACATGTTAGGATGATGAACTATTTCCAAGACTCATTGAAACATCGCACCTCGTACAACCTCAAAGGAGTTCCAGGGGTCCATCTCATGCGCTCGTTGATCATGGGATGGAGGTCTTGCACTTTGTTGTTGCGAGAAACGCACACTTTTCCAACACCATAGAGTGTCTGTTTCGATGTATCGAAGTGCTTCAGGAAAACCATGATACAGCCTACAGGAGGGTCGGGCTAGCGACGTGATATTAGTACAGCCTCTAAAATCCTTGCGGAAAGGCATCCCAGGTGATAGGACGACAAGCATACCTTGCTCGGGTCGGGTATCACATCAAGGTAGAGGCGTAGATCATTTTGTCTTGCGGCCATATTGTTACGAATGACTTCGACGGCTGCGAAACAGAATCAACATGTAGTAAAAGAAAACATAAAAGCGAGCTGTTGCGCACTGAGAGTCGGCTCATTCTCAGGGATATGCGTATCGGGTCGAACTGTTTTATTTTGTCGATTCACTAGAACCCATAACCGAACCTTGTTTTCCGGAAGATTGAAGTGGCTGGCCACGCGTGACTTGAAAATATTGTACGTCTCTTGTTTGAGCACGCGGAAGCTGGGTAGATCTGAGGGTGGCCAATGCTTCTCGTCAAATGTTGCAAGATCGAAACCTTCGTGGTGCGCGAAGGTGTCGTCAGTGATGACCTTGGCAGTTAGGAACAAATGTTGCTCCTCTCGTTCCCTCTTCTTGGCCTCGATCTGAAGACGTTCCTCGTCGAGCCTGCGTTCTGCACCCAAGTCAGTACTTACACGAAAGGACAAGAAAATAGCATACTCAGATGAGGCGGTGTATCTTCTTCCTTGAAGGGTGCTAGTATCTCGTCGATGGCAATCTCGCGGACGTATACCAACATGTAAGCGTTGGTGAAGCGCTTCATGGCGCGGACCTGATTGCGCTGCAAAGGCTGTGTATTACCATTCAGAGGTTCGCCACCATAGTTCTCCTCCAACACTTCACGATCAGTCACAGGGGTCACACGATCATCGTCAAACTTGAGCCACCTCGTGTCGCGATCTGGCTTAATCAGCGCAAAGTAGTGTCCGCCATTCACGTCACCGGAATGCACCAAGACGCCATGTAACTTGTATACCCAATTTTCAGACTTGGTTGGACCTTCGTCGATAAATTCTCCAAGATCAATCTCGAAAGGGAATTCGTGACGATCGTTTATCTTAAGGTAAAGGGTTGAGTAGTGAGAAAAGACAATGTTTGGTGCAAACCTACCTTGACCATGGCATCGCGTTGGATGTCATACTCGAAGCGCTTGAGCTGAAGGTGAAGCACGGGAGGGAAAGATTCGAACACGAAACCCTTCTTGGCGTCCTGAAGGCCATAACCCTCGGCATGATACTTGTTCTCGCCCTCCATCATCTCAACGGCGACAAAGTACTTGAAAGACTCGTAGAGATTCTTCATTCCCTTAACATTCAGTTGGATATCTCAAGATAGGGTGAGCTACAATGCACGGAGTGTGAACGACGGAGAAGGAACGCACCCTTGAACTCTTCGATCTTCGAGGACTCATAGTCGACATTGACACACTTGATGTAGCTCTTCATTTTGCCCACAAAGAGCTTGGCAATGGCACCTTCAGCTTTCGTGCCCTATATTACTGTTAGATACGAGACGACTAGGCTAAAGAGACCCGACCTTCATCTTGGACTCCAAGTTGTCCTGCAGTACTCGGTTGAATTCTTGGACGTCATGTTGATAAAATGAATCATTTGACTTCCATCCAAATGACTTTGTCAACTCCGTCGTCCCTGTTGCAGGCTGAGAAGCGACCAATGATTATTGCCCAACCAAATACTTACCAACGGGCTGCTCTGATGTCTGGAGGTGATAAAACACCCGTTGCAATGCGAGAGAGACGCTTTCCGTGGGGTGTTCGTCCTCTGTAGGAATTTGGTACACCGCCTAAATGCTGATGTGAGCATAGGGTATTTTTGCGCCACCGGCACCTGCCTTTCTAAAGTAGCGCGTGCAAAAAAGAGATTGAAGGAGGGAATTCATATAACATGTGGCTCCTTGGTTTTTCAAGCCAACATATCCAGTCTCCTTCTTGGAATCGTAGCTGATAAGTGAGTGTGAGGGGTGTGAGGATGACCATAGCGGGAAGGACGTTACTTGACGAAATTATGCCACAAGACGCCGGTGGGATCTTCAAGCACACGAACGTACACGGTGACATCGGCCGATTCATCTTCGATAGTTGGGCGGAGGTGACCTTCTTGTATATTGAATAATTTGCGGAGTTCGCTAAAGCGAGTGAACCCCCAGTCGCACTCCTCGGCAATGAATCGATGATGGGCATCTTATGGAAAGCGCCATCGGTAGTGGAAGGAGAATTGCACGAGTGAGACTCACGGCTGACGGTGTATATGGTGGGGTCGTGGACGTTAGAGATGACGAGTGCGAATTGAGCGCAAGCATGCCAGCCCTCGGGCGACTTTTTCGGATCTGCGTAGTCAAGATACACTGATACGGTATCGTTGGGAGGAGCGTTTGAGTTTCCGAATGGGAATAAGAGTATGCGCCTGGAAATGAAACATGTTCGATCCGGGTTACGAGGGAAGGGGAAAGGGGGACAGACCATCGGTGACCGCCACAATCAAACTCTGGACTTGTGATCTTCTTCTCGAGCTTCCTCCAACTGGCGAGCCTCCAAGTGTACACTTTGAAATCCTTGACATCATGGCCTAGGTCGGGCATATGCTTGGCAGCGAATGCCTCGTCTGGGGAGTGGGGTGAGAAAACGGGGGGAGATGGGAAAGGGAAGTGTGCTGACGATCACGGACAGAGACGACGTCGTCGACGATTTCCATTGGGGGAGCACCGTTCACTTTTTCGTCGAGGATGTCCATGGTATCAGCGAGACTGGGAAGGGGGGATGAGTGGGGGGTGAGGTTTGGTGGGATCGGGGATGTACGCACGGGGGAGA
Organism: Boletus huronensis; assembly: GCA_038093155.1. Lineage (NCBI taxonomy): Eukaryota > Fungi > Basidiomycota > Agaricomycetes > Boletales > Boletaceae > Boletus > Boletus huronensis. The sequence goes on from JBBPRS010000578.1 coordinate 10,484, forward strand.
GAGATGACAAGTGCAGGACGGGGATGCGGCTGGGACGAGTGTCTGGAGAGTCAGACGGCCAGCAGGACGAGTTGGGGGTGAGGGGATATTATCGCACAGGCGAATGAACTGACAAAGTCGGTGGGAAATCGTGGCCGAGCTCGGAGATTGCGTAAGCAACCCCCCACCCACCCCCTCGTAATGAGACCCGCCTCTCCTTTCTTCTCCCACCACACGATCCTTAAATTGTC
>JBBPRS010000579.1:0-10684 GCA_038093155.1 Boletus huronensis
TAAGATAAAAGTGTCTGAAAGGAATAGATAAGAAAAGTGAAGCATAAGGACGATAAAAAATGAAAATTGTCCTTGATTACGCTGTAATCCTAGTGCATGGCACTTGCTTATGTTAGCCTGTAACACAAACCAGGAAAGACCATGATGAAACCAGATGTGCTCTCTAGATGAGAAGACCACATGGATGGTATTGAGGATGACAACAAGGGTGTTACCATTATCTCCCTGGACAACATCAGATCTATGATCCTGATTGCAGATGATGGGGCTATTATTAAACAGAAAATCTTTAACACCACGTGCTTGCTTAGTGAAGCGGACATGCAAAGGCTTTAGAAGAAACATACCATCAGCGAAGAGCATGATGGATGTCTCTATGATTTTTTCGGATGTATCTATGTGCCAGATTCCAACATCCTCAAGATGGAGATATTGGAGAAGCACCATGATTCTCCCCTAGCAGAACATTCTGGTTATGAGAAGATCTTGGATCTTCTTCAATGAAACAATTATTGGCCTGGAATGGCCACATTATGCAGAGATTACATCACTAGATGCAAAACATGCCAGTGTTTCAAAAGTGGAAACACAGCCCCAGCAGGCTTGTTGCACCCACTCCCTATTCCAAATATCCTGTGGGAACACATCACAGCAGACTTCATTTCAGGTCTTTCCAATTTTCACAGTTATACTTCTATTCTCACGGTAGTGGGCCAACTCTCTAAAGAAGTAGAGTTAATCCCCTGCCACAACACATGCTCGGTCCCAGACACAGCCAAACTCTTTATGAATAACATTTGGAAGCACCATGGCCTTCCACATTCTATTACATCTGATTGCAGACCACAGTTCACCGCTAAGGTTACACAGGAACTTAACCAAGCACTCAGTATTTCCACCAAATTGAGCACCACCTTCCATCTACAAATGGATGGACAATCTGAGATTGTAAACAAGACAGTTGGCAAATTCCTCTGCATGTTCTGCTTCGACAAGCAAGAATCATGGTTGGATTGGCTATCAATTGCTCAATTCTCTATCAATAATAATAAAACACACATTGACCAAGAAAACTCCATTTGAGGTCACACTATCATATGTGCTGCATATGGGCACAGAGCCCCTATCTTCGAACACTGCACCAGCAGTGCAGAAGTTCATCACAGATATGGCAGAAACCATAGATAAAACATGCAAAAACATGGAAAAAGCTCAGGAAAATATGAAAAAACAAGCTAACTCCAAGAGATTAGCCAGCCGATCCAATGAAATCAGCCAGAAAGTCTGGCTATCCACCAAGAATCTGTGCTTGATGCATGCATCTCAAAAGTTATCAGAGAAATGGCTTAGTCCATATGAAATTCTCCAAATTATACCTAATGCTATACAATTAAACTCCCAAGATTGCTTCAGATCCACCCAGTCATTAATGTGTCACAGATCAAGCTGTACAAAGACCTCTTGGAAGAACAGTCCTCCAACCAGCCGGGACCAGTGCAAGTCACTGAGGACTGCAACAACAAATGGAAGGTTGATTATCTTGTTAACTCTTGGATAAAACACAAACAGCTGGAACATCTAGTCCACTGGAAGGGCTACAACAAAACAGATCATACATGGGAACCTTGCTTGGACCTCACAGGTACTAAAGAAGTGCTTTAGGAGTTTCACACAACCCACCTATCAGCGCCAAGGGCTCTGAACATCCCACCCGTCGATTTTCTTCTTTTATTTGGTAAACACTCAGAGTCGTTGACCACCATGCAGTCAAAGCATGAACCCTTCAATCACCTGGAAGTCAATTCATAGAGAGGGGGTAGTGTTATGGTCATAACAGGTTACATCATCTTTCTCACAAGTCTATCGATTTTTCCTCAATTTTACTTTCTTTATTCTTCTAAGAAAAAGGCAGCTTCAGCAGTAAGGCCTATGAATCACAACTCTGATACCAGAGGACAATTTTATCTTATCTTATCACATTACAATTAGATTCACTACAGCCTAGACAACTTGGTGATTTCCTTTCTCTTCCCAATCCGATCTATGATCTGGATCTTTCTCCTTATGGATATATTCAGTCACACAGTAATCTCCATTGACTTCTCTTTTATATTTAATTACTGCTCATGCTTCTCTTCCATTCCATCATACATGCATATACCTCATGTTATGCTTCCATTCTTGCACAGCATATTTAATCTCCATTATCCTAGACCATACATCAGTAGATCTAGCAGACACATGTACATACAAGTCCTATGCATATATAAGCCCAGAGAACTCAATGAGGATTTCCTCAGTCTAGTTCTCTTGGGTATTTCCCCCATTAAGATCCACTCTGTTCTTCCTTAAGTCTTTGTTTGGTTTTGTGTTTGCCTTGAGCATAGATAACTCTTTGGACATTTCATAGACAGCATTCTTGCTTTTGCAAGATCAATTACTGTCTGTATCATCACCAGTTCTAGATCAATCTAGGTCTATGCTCGCCCCTATCCAGGTCAAGCATGACAAAAGGTCAAGCTAATCTCAAAGAGGTTACTATCATCGTAAACCTCCAACATATCTTCTCAACCCCCTCCTTTGAATCCTCACCTGTGGGGAACTCATCATTGATGAGATGACTCAGAAACTCCTTCTGAACACCCTACCTCTGATGAAGAGGAAGAAAATGACCCTGACTTTATCCTCCCCCAAGAAGAATGAGATGACGATCTTGCCTTATCGCATCAGTTCTCCACTTCACTAGTACTCCCTCAACCACCAATTCCACTGTCCCTAACTCCCCTTGCCTCCACTTCACCGCTCTCCATTCCAGGAGGACACATTGTCTATACCCCCCTCCCACTACCTCCACCAACAAACATGTCTTCAACAAAACCCACCAAACTTCACATTGGAATTCTGAAAGGATACAATGGCTGCCTTGATACCTCCCAATGATGGCTAAATGCAGTACTGTTCTACCTCCATGTGAATGCCCTAACATATGACACCGATGCTAAAAATATTGCCTTTGCTCTATCCTATATGACTGAAGAATTAGCTGTCACCTGGACAGCCACCTTTCAACAAAAAGCAGTCGCATCATCCAGAGCCACACTTAATCTTGGAACATTCATCAACTTCATCACCAAATTCAAAACATCTTTCAAACAAAGGAATACCACTAGAGTTGCAGTCACTTGGCTGTCCACCAAGCGAATGACCTACTCAAAGAAAGACCAGGATTACTCCCCCACCCTCATGGAATATGTCTCCGAATTCCAAAACCATGCCTCCCTTGCCACCATTACCAACCAGAATGTCCTCATCAGATACTTCTCTTCTGGGATCCCTGCCAACCTCATGAGACAAATCATTTCCATGAACACTGTCTCCACTACCATTAAAGACTGGTACACTAAAGCTATCCATTTCCAAACCCAACAACAATGAGCCAATGAGATCACTTGTCGCTCTCAGAAACCCACTACCTCATTTCACTCTTTCACCCCCACCAAACCAGCGAAGGATCCTGATGCCATGGACATCAATGTGGTAAAGATTACCAAGCTCACCCCCCAATGAATGAAAGAGATGTTTCAACCTTGGACTATGTTTCCACTGCAGGAAGTCTGCCTACTCTGCCACAATCTGTCCCACCTTTAAAAGTTCCCCCTCTTTGACAAAGAAAGTCAAACAGGTGATGATGCAAGAGGAATCCCCTCCTCTTGTCGAGCTGGATAGTGAAGAAGAGGGAGCGGCAGTCAATAGAGTGACTTTCCTCCCCTCGGATTTTTAACAAGGGAAGTTTCTTTGATGCAAACTTCCCCTACTTTTAGTTGTGCCCCGGTAACTGTACAAGCCCCATCATCCGCTATGCAAATCCCAATTCAACTCATTGTACCCACACATACTATGAAAGTTGTCGACTCCCTCACCCTTGTTGATAGCAGTGCAGACATCTGTTGCATCAACTATGACGTTGCCAAGAAACATAAACTCCCCCTCTCTCATCTCACCAAACCACTTAGAGCCCGAAATGCAGACCATTTTTATCATAAAAATGGCAATATCAAATACTCCTGCACTCTCTTTGTGTTATGGATGGTCTGGGTAGGAACAGCCATAGCCTTTCTGAAGGTCAATGAAGGCAAAGGGAGATGACCTTAGTGGATCATTAGTGTTAGTGGATCGTTCCAACTAAGATCAAGGGGGTGCTAGATGCATGAGCAACTAGAGACAATGACGAAGACAAGTACGTCTCAGAGAGTTCAGAGGTTCAAATAGCGCCCACTCGAAAGCAGGGCAAGGACTTAGAGAAACAAGGGACTTGAAGAGTCAAAGTGTGGAATTCAAGATAAGAAAGGAGGTCAAGATGGAGAGATCTTGACCAGAGAAGTACAAAGGTTTATATACAATGGCCTGAGAATAATTGGTAATCGAAAGAATGTCATGGAACATCACGGAACGATTACTAATACAGCTCATGGAAGGAGAAAAAACATTAGAGAACGTTCATGTAAAGCGTGAGCACAGATTACCGAACGGGGCTGGAAAAGCTGGTAATTGTGAGAGTTATGGAAGCAAAAGCAAAGTGTAGGCATAGAATGACAAGACAATCAAATAAAACATAACATTACCCCCTTACTAGCGTCAGACATTGCTGATGTTGACCCTACAAATCTACAAAACCGCCTGTGGGGGAGCCAGTCATGTTTGCCATAGCCTCGTCGTTGAAGTCATCATAGGAGTTGTTGAACTCCAGAGTGGGGACACAAGGGGGAGGAGGAGGCATGGAGTGGCGGTATAGGTGAGGGGCGTTGCAGAGAGAGGAGACCAATCCGGCAGGCATGGCGGCACAAGAGCGGGAGGAACCACGAGAAGATCAAGATGACCTTGATGTAGAGGGGGAGGGAGGCGGGGTAGGGTGGCATAAAGGGCAGTTTCGTTGATTATGACCTGGACCCCATCGTCTGCAGGTAGGACACTCATAAAATTGGCAGGCATTCCGAGTATGTCCAAGGTGGTGGCAAACGAAGCAAGATTCGTGATAGCGAGGGTGTCCGGGGTTATGGGTACGTTGCCATTGGATCCAGTCCACATGGCTTCTACTCATTCTGCCATCCTAAGTTTGGCGGAACCGAGAGGGGAGGATGATGCGGAAGGGGTGGATGGGGTAGAGAGTACCGGATTGCTAGTCCTCCCAAAGAAGGTTGGGATGGAACGTACGCGTCCTACGATGCGGGCCTCAGCCAAGCATTGAAGGTAAACTTTGTGGAAGAAGAGAGCTGCCATCCCTTCGGCAGAGATGGATTTCTTAGTAGGGCAGAGAATCACCCCCTTTGTAAGCCCATGGTCGACCACGACCAATAAGGTATCAAAGCCAAGGAACGGGGGTAAGTTGGTGATTAGGTCACAAGAGATTTGCTGGAAGGGGCAGGATGCGGAGGATGAAATAGGGGAGAGAGGGGGGGTTGTGGGATGTGTGTTAACCTTGGCTTGTTCACAGGGGGTGCATCCTTCCACATATCGCCGTACATAAGAGGCAAGGCTGGGCCCCAAAATTCGGCGGCGACAAGTTGTCGGATTTTTATATAACCAGGGTGACCAGCAGTTTCGTGGTCATGGCAGTGCTGGACAATGGTTCAACGAAGTTCAGCATCGGGAGGAATGTAGACGTGACCCTGGTAGGTGAGGACACCATTGGTGACCTGCCAATCAGAGAGCTGTTTGCAAAAAGGGGAGGGAATGTCATCTTTTAACGATTGGAGGTACTGGAGGACGAGGGGGTCATCAGCGGATTTCCCCTTGATGTGGTTGCATAGTGCTATATCGATGAGGCGGGTGAAGATGGAAGGAGGTAAGAGGGTAATGCCTTCATTCTCATCACAATTGGCAGGAAGTAGGTCGAAGTGACAAGACAGAGCGTCAGGGCCGGAGAGGAGTCTCCCTGGGACATGGATCATTTTGAGGTCGAAGTCTGCAAGATCAAGAAGCCAGCGGGCTTGTCTACAGTTCAGGTTTTGGGGTTGGCGGAAGTAGGTGAGATTTTTATGATCGGTAAAGACTTGTACAGGGAAGGTGGATCCATGGAGATAGTGGCACCAGGATTTCAAGGCGCGGATAATAGCCAGGAGTTTCTGATTATATATATCATAGTTTCATTCAGCTGGGAGGAATGCTTAGGAGAGATAGGAACATGGGTGCCAGTCCCCATTTTCGTTGGTTTGAAGGAGGATTGCTCCGGAAGCAAACTTGGAGGCGTTTGTAGCGATTGCAAAGGGAGCAGAGAGGTCGGGCATGCGAAGGATGGGTTTAGCTAAGAAGAGGGCTTTCAAGGAGTCGAAAGCATTTTGGCAGGAGGGATTCCAATTCCAGGCGGCGTTCTTCTTAGTGAGATCAAGGAGAGGGCGGGTGACGGTGGCAAAGTCAGGGATGAATTGTCGATAAAAATTGGTGAAGCCAAGGAAGGATCTGACATCCTTGACTTTCTAGGGGGTTGGCCATGAGGCAATTCCATCTAGTTTTATGGGATCCATGGCAATTTGGCCGGATTGGATGATCATGCCAAGGTATTCAACTTCAGTGGCGGCGAAGGTGCATTTCTCGAGTTTAAGGTGGAGGTCTAGCTCGGTCATCCATGGAGGACTTGTTGAGTTCTTTCTTCATGAGTTTTCGCATTGGGGGATAGGATGAGGAGGTCGTCCATATAGATAACTAGCCAACCTTCGGCGATCATATCACGGAATGAATCATTCATGAATCGTTGGAAGGTGGCGGGGGAGTTGGTCAGTCCAAAGAACATGACCGTGGGTTCGAAGAGGCCTTTGTGGGTGATAAAGGCTGCTTTCCATTGGTGTCCATCTTTGATTCGGACATTGTTATACCCCCATCTCACGTCGAACTTGGTAAAGATTTTGGCGTCTTTGACTTTGTCTATGAGGTCTGGGATTAGTAGGAGGGGGTAGGCATCACGGATAGTATGTTCATTCAAGTATCGGTAATCTTGGCAAGGACAGAGGTCTTCATTCTTCTTTTTGACAAAAAAGAATGGAGAGGCTTGGGGGGAGTTCGAGGGACGGAGCTTTCCACATCGGAGGTTTTCCTCGAGAAAGGATTCTGTAGCAGTTTTCTCTTCAGGGGAGAGATGGTAGAGTTTCCCTACTTTTGGGGAGAAAGACTCGTCGAGGTTGATCTCGTGGTCGTAAGGATGGGATGGAGGGACATGATCAGTGGCTTCTTTAGAGAAGACTGGGGAAAACGGGGAATATTCTGGGGGAAGAGTAGGTTTTGGTTTGGCCAACTCAGCGGCCATGGCAAGCTCAGTAGCAGTGGTGATTTTGGAAATAATTGGGGATTCAAGGGGAATAAATTGAGATTCTGCCTGAAGGGTTCGTTGGAGGACTCGGTTTTGGTTCGCTCTGACTAGATATTGGGGTTCTTCTTCCCAATGGTTATATTTCCATAGATGTTCATCATCGACTGTGTTTATGTGGATGTACTTCAGTGGTCTTCCTTTGGGGAAGGAAGCTGAGTGTTGTTCTGAGTCCTTTTTGTGGGCGAGAAATAACCCTTTTGATTCATCTAGGGATTCATTGATGGAGATAGTTCAATGGGTCCAGTCGATGATGGGGTTGATTTTGGTGAGCCAGGGGAGTCCAAGGATTACATTTTCTTTGAGGTGCATAACATGGAAATCGACTTCCATAGTAATCCCTTTGATATTAACGAAGAGTTTAGCGGAGAAGTGGACGAGGTTGGCTTTATTTGGGGATCCATCAGCATTTCGTGCAACAAGGGGTTCAGGGAGTTTCGTGAGGGGGAGACAGTGTTTTCTGGTGAATCCCCAATCAAGGCAAGAGACGGAGGCTCTGCTATCGATGAGGGCACGGGTGTCGATGACTTTAAAAGTGTGGAAGGGGTCCATGACTTGGATAGGAATTTGCATAGAACTCGAGTAGGTTACAGTTACAGGTTTACTCTTATTAGAAGAAGTCTGCATTGAAGGGACTCTCCTTTTCAAAAATCCTGGGTGAAAGAGACAACTGCGATGTCTTCTTCTTTGTCTGCCATATCAATTAGGGCAGGGATGGGTTCTTTTGGTGCTGGTTCTTCGGTGAGTTGTTGCACTTTCTGAGGGAGGGGTTTTTTCTGGGGAGAAGAAGGAAAAAAAGGGCATCGTCCGCTGAGGTGTCCAGGTTTTCTGCATCAGAAACAAAGCCCTTTCTCAATACATCTCTTTCTCTCGTCTGGGGTGAGTTTTCCAACTCGAATGGTGTCAACATCCATAGTGTTGGGGTCAATGGGTTTCTTTGGGGAAGAGGTGGGGACGATGTAAGTGGTGGTTTTTCCTCCCATGATGAGCGCAGATCTGTCCCATTGGGTTTGGAAGTGAACGGCCTTTTCCTGCCATTCTTTGACTTTGGTAGGTATGGTGTCCATGCCGTTGATGCATCTCATGAGGGTTTCGGGGATCCCTCAGGCAAAGTAGGCGATTAAAACATTTTCGTCAGTGACACCAGAGATAGAAGTGTTATCGTTGAACTGTGCAATGTAGGAGGTGAGGAGGTTGGCAGTAGACTGCCCTTTGTGTGCAGTGGTTCTGGTAGAAGCGAGCCAGTGAATGGCATTACCGACGGTGTCATGATGTTTGAAGGCGAGTTTGAACTCTTTGGTGAAGTCTAAGAAGGTTCCCAGAGAGGGAGTGGTTCCGGTGAGAGCTTTAAGTCGATAGGTAGCAGCCCAAGTGGCTGCGGTGCCGTCTTTCATGTAGGAGAGGGCGAAGGCGATTCTTTTGTTGTCAGTGTTGTATACTTCTTTGTTGACAAGGAGGTAAAGTTTAATGGTGTTCAACCAAGGGATTGCTTTGGCATAGGATCTATCAAAGGATTTGGGTGCTCCAATGCGGAGTTCGACAGGTTTCAGTTGAGTAGACATGGTAGGTCAGGTTGGTAGTGGGACTCGGGTTCGGGTGGTGGTTCAAGGGGGAGCATTGATAGGTGGTGGGGCGTGGGCTGGTGGGATGGGGGCTGGTGGAATAGGGAATACTGGGGATGAGGTGACGGTTGGTGGAGATGGAGGAGTGGGGGGTCGGGGTAGGACTAGTGAGTGGGAGAGGTTATGAGCAAGGTCGAGGGCTTGGTCAAGGGCTTCCTCCTGTTCGTGTTGGGTGGGAAGGAGTTCGTTGGGGTCTTCCTCTTCAAGAGAAGAGGTGGGAGATTCTGAGTGAGGTTCAGGTGGGGGTCGGGGGTGAAACCACTGAGGATCAGCGGAAGGTCGTTGGTGGGAAATGTTTGGAAGCTACAACGAAGGTAGTCCACGAGGAGTTTATCTTGACCTTTTGTTATGGATGGTCCGGGTAGGAACAGCCATAGCCTTTCTAAAGGTCAACGAAGGTGAAGCGAGATGACCTTAGTGGGTCATTAGTCTTAATGGATTGTTCCAATTAAGATCAAGGGGATGCTAGATGCGCGAGCAACTAGAGACGATGATGAAGACGAGTACGTCTCGGAGAGTTCAGAGGTTCAAAAAGCGCCCACTCGAAAGTAGGGCGAGGACTTAGAGGACTCGAAGAGTCAAAGTGTGGAATTCAAGATAAGAAAGGAGGTCAAGATGGGAGATCTTGACCAGAGAAGTACATCGGTTTATATACAATGACCTGAGAATGATTGGTAATCAAAAGAATAACATGGAACACCATGGAACGATTACTAATACAACTCATAGAAGAAGAAAGAACATTGGAGAACATTTGTGTAAAGCGTGAGTAAAGATTACCGAACAGGGTCAAAATGGTTGGTAATCATGAGAGTCTTTGAGGACAAGGGCAAAGTGTAGGCATAGAATGATAAGAGAAATGAATAAAATGTAACACCCCCCATGGCCACGTCATCCCTTAGCCACGTCATCCCTGTCCATATCACCCCATGGACACGTCACCCCTGGCTGCATCATCCTTTGGCCATGTCACCCTAGCCACGTCACCCCCTCATACCCTTTGTCCACAGGCTATGCATGGTTCTCTTCAAATTTCCCTTCACCCATGTAAGCCTTCCTCTTTGGTCTTTCATCTCTGTGATCTCTCGATCCCGATCCTTTCCCCTTGAATCTCATTACCATACTTGTCCTTGCCCTTAACCCTTGCCCTTAACCCTCAGTTCCCCCTCTGCCCAGGTGGCAGTGTTACCTTAGTCTATATAAACCTCCACCCCCTCCTCTCTGATTTCCTAGCTTAGTCTTACTTGATTCTCCCTATGACCCCCCACTCCCAATACTAAGCCCCAAGTGTACTTGTTGTACTTCACTTGGAATCCTATACTCCCGCTTCCCTCTCTAAGTCCCTGTCCTACTTCCGAGTGGATGCTGAATATGACAGTCAACTCCCGACCTTCATCTTCCATTTACTCTTGTCCTCGAACTTGTCTTCAAGCTAGTATCCAACACTTGAAGCTCAGCTATCAACCATTCTCAAGTCTCTGCAAGTCAGCAGATCAGTACTCTTTAGTCCTCACCTTTTGTTATCGAGTCTATGCTCATCCCTACCCGGGTCGATCATAACAATAGCTCAATTTTGTATACTAAAAGATTGTAGTAGATAGCTTGTGCAAATACTACTGGTTCTATAGTTCTCAGTTGTGATTTGATTGGTTAGTGAAACCTAAAGTTAGTAGCTTTGTGGAGTAGTAATCTGACAATATGCTAA
>JBBPRS010000580.1:0-10678 GCA_038093155.1 Boletus huronensis
TCATTCGTTGGAGCACATGTTTGGTTCTTTCAGTGTGTGTGGCGTTATCGGGGGAGTAGATGAGGAGGTCATCCATGTAGATGACAAGCCATCCTTCAGCGATCATATCGTGGAAGGAGTCGTTCATAAAACGCTGGAAGGTGGCAGGGGAGTTGCAAAGGCCAAAGAACATCACTGTTGGCTCAAAGAGCCCTTTGTGGGTGATAAATGCGGCTTTCCATTGGTGTCCGTCTTTGATTCAGATGTTGTTGTAGCCCCATCAAACATCAAACTTGGTGAAGAGTTTGGCTCCTTGGAGTTTGTCGATGAGGTCTGAGATGAGGGGGAGGGGGTAGGCATCGTGAACGGTATGTTCATTTAAATACCTGTAGTCTTGGCAGGGGCGGAGCTTTCCATCTTTCTTCTTAACGAAGAAAAAAGGGGTGGCTTGGGGAGAGTTTGAAGGGCGGATCTTTCCGCAGCTGAGGTTCTCGTCGATGAAATCCTCGGTGGCTTTCCGTTCGTCTGGAGATAGGGGGTAGATCTTCCCTACTTTGGGGACGAAGGACTTGTTGAGGTTGATTTCATGGTTGTAAGACCGGGAGGGGGGAACGTGATCAGAAGCTTCCTTCGAGAAGACGGGGGTGAAGTGGGAGTATTCAGGGGTAGGACTGGTTTGGCTTTGGCCTTCTCGGCTGCAGCAGCGAGTTCGGTGGAGGTGGTGAGTCGGGAGATGACTGGGGATGGTCTGAGAAATCGGGAACTGGCTTGGATTACCCAATGGATTACACTGTTATCGAGTGCTCTGGAGAGGTAGTGGGATTCTTCCTCTTGCCCAAGAAAGGCATTGAGGTGGTAGTCAATGGTGGTCACATTGACATGTCGGGGTAGGGGGTTTTTGGAGGGGGAGTGAAAGAACGAACTATGTTGTTCGTATTCTTGAAGGTGAATTGTGAAGAGTTCGGGAGATTGGTCAAGGGATTCAAGAAGGGTGATTGTTATGGATGGTCTGGGTAGGAACAGCCGTAGCCTTTCTTAAGTCTAGTACTGATGGTGATATGGGCAGTAGTCAATCTTGCAGAAGCAAGAGTGTTGTTGAGCATGTTTAGAGATGTCGAGGTCTGGATACTGGACTTGGAGACAAGCCTGAATGAGGGCTTGTTGGACACGAGAAAGGGCGAGGTCAAGGGAGTCCAGAGTAACTAGAGATCCTTCTATGTGAAGGTAAGAGGTCTCGACGGGTCGTTGGTCTTATTAGATCATTCCAACTAAGATCAAGGAGTTTCTAGGTGTGCGAGCAACTAGAGATGAAGACAGAGACGAGTACGTCTCGAGAGGTTCTGAGATTCAAAGAGCGTCCACTCAAAAGTAGGATTTAGAGAGACGAGGGACTCGAGGAGTCAAAGCGTAGAATTCAAGATATGAAAGGAGGTCAAGATGGGGAGATCTTAACCAGGAAAGTACAAGGGTTTATATACAACGGCCTGAGAATGATTTGTAATCAAAAGAATGTCCTGGAACATCATGGAAAGATTATTAATAGAGCCCATAAGAAGAAGAAAGAACGTTGAGAAACATTCATGTAAAGCGTGGGCAAAGATTACCGAATGAGGCCAAAACAGCTGGTAATCATGAGAGTTAAAGGGAACAGAAGTAAAGTGTAGACATAGAATGGTAGAACAACGAATAAAATGTAACAGTGATGGCCTGGATTTCCCAGTTGATGACGGGGTTTGCTTTCTTTAGCCAGGGGCTACTAAGGATGAGGTTGGTCTGCCCGGTGGCCATGACGTGGAAGGTTGTCTTCATGACCACTCCTTCGAAGCTGATGAAGAGGGTGCAGGAGTGGGTGATAAGCCTGCCTTTGTTCTGAGAGTGGTCGGCATTGTGGGCTTTCATGGATTTCTTGAGTTTCTGAAGGGGGAGCTTTTCCCTTCTGGCGAAGTCTTTGTTGATGCAGGAGATGTCTGCCCCACTATTGATGAGGGCAATGGTATTGAGAACTGGGAGGTTGTTGGAGGGAATGACGATCTGGACTGGAATTTGGAGGGAGCGTTCTGAGAGGAGGTCTCCATAGACGGTTACTTTACCGATGGAGATGGCAGAGTTGTCATCGGAGCTAAAGTTGGTGTCCTTCTCGGATCCGTCATAGTCTGGGTGAGTCATATCTATGTCTCCTTCGGGGTGTGCCATCTCTTCGTTGTCATCGTCGGGGCAGTAGACTAGTTTGGGGATTTCTTCTTCTGTTGGAGACAGTGGGGTCATGTCATGGTTGGAGCAAGGGGAGGGGTCTGGGGAGTCTTCCCATATGGGGGATGGTGGCAGCGTGGATTTCTTTTCTTTTACAAGGTGGAGGTGTCGTGGTGGGGAAGGTGGAGAGGATGGTGCCATCTCTTCGTCGACCAGAGAGAGGCGAGCTTTGGTAGGGAGAGCAGGGGTATGCAAGGGGGAGGGTTTTCTTGTTGGTTGAGGGTTTTGAGGGGTGGTCGGGAAGGGGGATTTCAATTGTGGTCTTTGCATAGGCATAGTTTTCTGGGGTGTCAGGGTTGTTTGAGGAGGGGGTGTCGTCGTCGTCTTTTGGGGCATTGGGGCCGGTTGAGGGGGGGAGTCATCGTTGGTTTGTTCCATCAGAGGGAACAGCGGGGCGAAGGAGTTTTGAGATGCTAATGAGATGGGGGTGGGGGCGGTTTTCTTTGTTGAGCAAGTAGGGGGTTTTGGGGAGCGGAAGTTCTTTGGGCAGCAGTTCCTTGAATGTCCAGGTTGGCGACATCGAAAGCAAAGTCATAGTCTAATGCACCTGGCACGTTCTTCTGGCGTAAGTCTAGGTATACTTACGCAAGTTGGTTGAGGTTTGGGTGGAAGGAAGGGGCAGGAGGAGGAGGGGGTGGGGCGAGGGGGAGGTTGGACTTTTGGTGGGATGGTGGAGCGAGGGAGATGGACGACGGAGGAGGTTCTGGTGATCATGGTAGTCAAGAGAAGAACTACAACAAAGGTAGTCTTGAAAGAACAGCTTAGTCTTTTGTTACAATCAACCTGAGTAGGGATGAACGTAGACTCGATAACAAAGTTGAGGATGAAAGGTTACTGATCCGCTGACTTGCAGAGACTAGAGAACAGTTGATAGCTGAGCTTCAAGCATTGAGTACTAGCTCAAAGGCAAGTTCGAGGACGAGAGTAAGAAGAGGATGAAGGTTGAGATGATAGTTGTATTCAGCATCCACTCAGAAGTAGGACAGGGACTTAAAGAGGGAAGCGGGAGTATAGGATTCCAAGGATAGTACAACAAGTACGCTTGGGGCTTAGTACTGGAAGTGGGGAGTCGTAGGGAGAATCAAGTAAGACTAAGCTAGGGAATTGGAGAGGGGGGGAGCGGGGATTTATATAGACTATGGTAACACTGCCACCTGGGCAGAGGGGAGACTGAGGGTCAAGGGCTAGGGTCAAGGGCAGGGGATGAAGGTGGTAATGAGATGTAAAGGGAAGAGATTGGGATCGAGAGATCACGGAGATGAAAGACTAAAGAGGAAGGCTTACATGGGTGAAGGGGAATTAGAAGAGAACCATGCATAGCCCATGGGCGAAGGGTACAAGAGGTGATGCGGCTAGGGTGACGTGGCATGGGCGATGTGGTCAGGGGTGATGTGTCCATGGGGTGACGTGGACAGGGATGACATGGCTAAGGGATGACATGGTCAAAGGATGACGCAGTCAAGGGGAGATGTGGCCATAGGAATGCAAGGATAGATGATGGCCTGGTCAGAGGGATTCTTAGCAATGGGATGAAGAGTCATCGGGGTGGTCGAGGAGCACGCGCAGGGGGGGTAGAAGGGGAAAAGATGGGGGGGTACCAATGAATCATAACACTAAACCCAAAAATGTTTCTTCTTCCAAGAAAAGGTTGATTTTTTAGGTATGGTTGTCTCTAAAGAGGGGGTTGAAATGCAAGGTTCCAAAGTATGCAAGGTCCTGGATTGGCCCATCCCCACAAAGCTGAAACAGCTACAAGGTTTTCTTGGCTTATGTAATTATTATAGGAGATTTATAGAAGGCTTCACCCACATTGCTCACCCCTTGAATGATCTTACCAAGAAAGATGTTCCCTTCATTTGGGATACAAAACAACAAGAAGCATTTGACCCACTAAAAAATAAATTCAGGGAAACCCCGCTTCTGACATATCCTAACAGAGATCAAGAAATGTGTTTAGAAACAGATGCATCGGATATTGCCACCAGAGCAGTTCTCTCGGTAAAATGTGATGACGGACATTGGCATCCTTGCGCCTTTTCTTCTCATTCCTTCGACTCTGCTGAGCGGAATTATAACATTTATAACAAAGAACTTCTAGCAGTGATTAGGGCTTTAGAAGAATACCGACATTACCTAATCGGTAGAGAACACTTCAAGATCTGGACAGATCACAAGAATCTTGAATATTGGAAGAAGCCCCAAACCCTCTCTGGGAGACAAGCACGCTGGCATGTGTTGCTTCAAGAATTCAACTATACCATGGTCTATAAACCTGGTACTAGCAATTGTTACTATTCATTGGTACCCCCCCCTTCTTTTCCCCTTCTACCCATCCCGCTGAAATGGCCAAAGAGCAAACTAGCTCAAGGCAAACCTACAACCAAAACAAAGACTTAAGGGAGAAGAGAGGTCAAGTGGATCTCTATGGGGGAAATTCCCAAGAGAACTAGACTGAGGAAATCCTTGTCGTAGTCTCTGGGCTTATATATGCATGGATATGTATGTACATATGTACGCTAGATCTACCAATGTAGGGTCTAGGGTAACGGAGATTAAATACCTATGCTGGAATGAAAGCATAATATGTGGCATATGCATGTATGATGAAATGGAAGAGAAGCATGAGCGGTAATTAAAATAAGAAGAGAAGTCGATGGAGATTACCATGTGACTACTATAACCATATGGGGATAGATCCAGATTGCAGATCAGATCGGGGAAAGGAAAAGAATGACCAAGTCGTCTAGACTATGGCATGAGCTGTAGCGGATGATTGGAGATCTCCGTGAGAGTAATCTAATCTGATAAGATAAGATAAAATCGTCCTCTGGTATCAGAGTTGTGATTCGTAGGCTTTACCACCAAAGCTGCCTTTTTCTTAGAAGAATAAATAAAAGTAAAATCTGGAAAAATAGATAGACTTGTGGGAAAGTCTGACATAACCTGTTACGACCATAACACCCGCGAGCTCCTCAACCACCCCAATGACCCATCTTTCCCTCACTAAGACTCCCCTTGAACAAAGCCATTGTCTGTCCTCATATCCCCATGGCTGTGTCACCCCTTAGCCGCGTCATCCCTGTCCACACCACCTCATGGACATGTCATCCCTTGACCATGTCATCCTTCAACCATGTCACCCCAGCCACGTCATCCCTTGCACCCTTCACCCACAGGCTATGCATGGTTCTCTTCTAATTCCCCTTCGCCCATGTAAGCCTTCCCTTTTAGTCCTTCATCTCCGTGATCTCTCGATCCCAATCCCTTCCCCTTACATCTTGATTACCTTACTTGTCCTCACCTTCTGCCCTTGCCCTTGACCCTCAGTTCCCCCCTTGCCCCAGTGGCAGTGTTACCTTAGTCTATATAAACCCCCGCCCCCTCCTCTTTGATTCCCTAGCTTAGTCTTACTTGATTCTCCCTACAACTTCCCGCTTCCCATACTAAGCCCCAAGCATACTTGTTGTACTCCACTTGGAATCCATATTCTCCGCTTCCCTCTCTAAGTCCCCATCCTACTTCTGAGTGGACACTGAATATGACTGTCTTCCCAACCTTCATCTTCCACCTGAACCTTCGTCCTCAGATTTGTTCTTGAGCCAGTACTCAACACTTGAAGCTCAGCTCTCAATCATCCTCTAGTCTCTGCACATCAGCGGATTAGTATACGCATACACTAAGGGAACTCCTCTAGGTGTATAACTCTAGTTCTTTGCCCTTGACTTTTGTTATCAAGTCTACACTCATCCCTACCTGGGTCGATCGTAACAGCAATGGTTGTGCCGACACACTTTCATGCCATCCAGATCATGGTGATGCCATAATATCACCGTTCTCCCACCAGAAGTCTTTGTGAACAATGTTTCTATTTCCTCTTCATTTTATGATAAAATACAAAAAGAAACAAAAAAGATGAACAAATCTCCTTTCTCGGACTTTACATATGACAAATCAGAAAAAATATTCAAAAATAACAAAAACAAAGTCCCTACCCCAGAGTCATTATGTACCAAACTCCTTACATTAGTTCACAATTCCCCTGCGGCAGGCCACGCTGGTCATGCTCCCACTACTCATCTTCTCTCCCGGTATTTTATGTGGCCTGGTGTCACTAAAGACATTAAACTATACGTAGACAGCTGTCAAGTGTGCACCCTCATGAAGGGTAAGTCAAAAGCACCAGCAGGAAAACTTCTCCCACTTTCCACACCCACACATCCCTGGGAAGATATTTCTGTGGACTTTGTTACCAGACTTCCTTCTTCTTACGGCTTTAACACCATCACAGTTATAGTAGATCGCTTCTCCAAAAAAGTGGTCTTTGTACCATGTTATGATATTGTTTCTTCCATGGACTTAGCCACCATTTTTAGAGACAATGTTTGGTGCATTCATGGACTACCCTCTTCAATTGTATCGGATAGAGGACCCCAATTCGTATCGGACTTTACACAGGAGCTCTACAAAGGTCTAGGCATCGACCAAAAGATCCCTACCGCATATCATCCGCAAACTGATGGTCAAATAGAACAGATTAACCGAGACATGGAACAATATCTTCGTACTTACATAATGAAGAACCAAGACTTGTGGGTAGATTGGATCAAGATGGCCCAATTTCAACATAACAATTCCCTCACTTCAGCTATCAGCACTACACTCTTTTCAGTCACACGTAATTATCAACCTTGTGTAGGATTTGAAGGGAAAGCCAAGGGGCTTGGGGAATCGTTTTTGGAGGAAATGGGCAAGGCCCATAAAGAAATAGAGCAGGCTCTCATTATTTCAAAGGAGAGGATGAAGGTGCAAGCGGATAAAAGAAGATTTGACACACCCAATTACCAAAAGAGACAGCAGGTCTGGCTTTTGACAGAGAAGCTCACCCAAAAATGGATAGGACCTTATGAGATCTTAGAGGTCCTTCCTAATGCAATCAAACTCAAATTACTGAAGGCTATTCACATCCACCCTATGGTAAACATCTCCTGTGTCAAACCATATCAACAAACCTTGCCTGGACAGCCCTTGGTTAAACCCAAGGCTATCAGCATTGATGCAGATGGAGAAGAACAATTTGAGATTGATTACATAGCAGCTTCTCAACTTTGTGGACGACAGCTTCAATACCTCGTGCATTGGGTTGGTTATGACGAAACCGACAGAACATGGGAAACTGCAGACATCATTAACACTGCACCAGACGCAGTAGCAGATTTCCACCATCTCAACCCATCCGCACCATGAAAGCTTAGAGGAATGACAGCTGGACATTTTGCATCTTTATTCTCACCCTACGAAAACTTCACCGAAATGGACACTATGGGAACTCATCTGGAATACAAGTCCTAAAGAGGGGGTAGTGTTATAGCATTAATTTTACACTTTTTACACTTACACTAAATATTTCTTTTCGATGAACTATTTCTTACTCTTGCACATGATCATGGAAAAGTCACATGACTAATCATGTGCCCAGACCATACTCCATACACATGCCTTTTGTTACGCTTAACCCAGATAGGGCCAAGCATAGACCTTCGAGGTCGTCCACTTGCTCATGACTCGAGCGAAAGATGCAATGAGCAGGTGCAACGAATGAGTTGGGACTAGGACATGGTGAGTCCATGGTTGGGCGGCCAAGATCTCAGGCGAGCGAGGAGGTGAAGGAGCATAGATTCAATGAAGAACTAGCTATGACAGAGAGGAGATCCTTGGGGTATGACCATAGAGAAGAAAGAGACCATGGGGGTGAAGGTAGATCAAGGTAAGGATCTAAGGACGAGAGCTGAGATCTATATAAGGTGTCGTGGCTGCACACGGACCAAGGTACATAGGGCTAAGGGTAGTCCGAATAAGGAGTACACGTGGACAAAGGCAAAGGGTAGTCCAAATGAGGAATACACAAGGAAGAGAAGTACAGGGCGAAGGGTAGTCTAAATAAGGAATGCACGAGGTAAAGAAGCAGAGGGTCAAGGGTTACTCGAATAAGGGAATACATGAGGGAAAGAAGCGTAGGTCTGAGGGTAGTTCCAGATAAGGGAACTCACATGGGCAAGAAGCAAGGGACGAGAGCAGAGAGATCCAAGGACTAGCCTCAAGGTGGTGACGCAGTGACATGGCAGGGGAGGGACGGTGTGACTAGACGGTGATGCGGCTAGACGACGAGGACGCGGCAAAGGGAGTATGCAGTTCGAGGAGGGTTTGAAGGAGGGGAATACCGACTAGTTGATCGAGGACTAGAGGGTAGGATCGAGGACAGGAGGATCGCAAGAGGGTCATGGGAGGATCGCGGGAGAGTTGAGGGCAAGGCAAGGAAGAAAAAGAAACGGGTTAGATCACGTGCTCAGCAGTAATCATAACACCTTTAATTTCCGTTACTTCTTACTGCTTTCTCACATCATCAACTTCTTTTTCTCAGCATCAAGGAACATCTCTCATGGATGCTTCCTTTACTTACTATACTTAGCCTTATGCTCCCAGACACAGCATGGTCTGTGTGCATTCCTTACCATTATATAAAGTAGCACCTATGACTGAGAATTTCTCAGTCTAATCCACTTGTTTCTTTCACCCTCACTGGCATCGACTCTAAGGGTTCCACTCCCCTCTCTTCTCTTTCCCCTCGTCCTGCAGGACAACTTATTTGGCTGTGTGTGATATCCTACTGTGTGGCCTTATCTCCTTTGGAAGTGTGCACTTGCCTTAGGGTTAGGGTAGATCTGTGGTATTTTGGCCTAGATTGTAACAAATGTCCCTCCTCCTGCTCTCCCATTGATAGGCTGTAAGTGGTCTGATGTGGATTTGAAATGAGAGTCCTGCTGATCAGCATGCCTCCACCCACTCTCCCATTGATAGGGTGTAAGTGGTTTGATTTGAATTTGCAATGAGAATCCTGCTGCTGATTTCTTTGTATCTCTGTTGCTCCTATGATTGATTCACTAATAGTTTGTGAGTCCTTTGTATGCACAAGAATATCTTGGTTACTGATCAATGCCTTCTCCCACTTTCCTATTATTGGAATGTAAGTGACCTGGTTTTAAATGACAGTAAGAATGTGATTTATCAGTCAATATTAACTTTTTTTTCACAGAAGGTAATAATGTGATGTGACTTTACAAGTTGGATCACTAATATACATATACACATGCCTTTCCCTGATGTCTTGTGAAAAATAGACAGTAAGTGACCTGATGTAATGGATATCTGCATTTTGATCACTAAATGTGCCATTTCATTCTCCAATCTGGCATAATTCACTGGTATGTGTAGTTGGTGAGTATCAACTTACTTCCAAGAATTGTGGAGCTGTAAATTGATTACACCTATAGGATGTAAGTTCATCTTGTGATGGAATGTTTTTGCTACTTACATTTATGCTTGTTTGTTGACATTCAGAAGGTAAGGTATCTGTATAAGAAATTCAATATTATTATTTATGCTCTGAACAGACAGTCAGTTTTTACCTTCAAGGTTTATATTATATTACAACTTATGTTATCCAGATCCTCTCCAAGCCTCAGTCCCACCAAGTAAATCTTTGATCATCTGGCATTTGCTACAATAATCTCATGTCTTCCAGGACTCTCCTGAAAAAATAGAAGCAATGTCCATGGCATGTGCATTCTTGGAAATATGTTCATCATACCAATTTCCCATATTTTAGACTAAAAAACCAGGCAATACAAAGAAAGAGATCCTTCAAAATGGCATTGGTAAGTTAATTATCTTTGGATTTTGACAGCTTTTATAACTTCCTTAATAGACCTTTTGCTACTTCTTCAATATTCTTTCACTCTGGTCCAAAACAAATCAAAAGACCCATCTTCATTGGCAGTACAAAGGTATGAAGCATCTGGGATATCTGCCAAGGTATCCAAGACACTGGATGAGCTCTATGTCAAATATTCTGCTGCCAAAAACAATGAGGAAAAGCAAAGCTTGTCATGGATGTAATCTTGCACCACTCTCAGGCTTTGTGTAAGTAGTAAAGTCATGTGGCTTTTCACATACTAACTTGATCTCATAGCAAGTGGCATTGGTCTTTAAAAATCAGAGGTACTATGTGGGTTGTGACACAGCATGTACCTTGATGTGAAAGAGTTCATGTGCTGTGCTGGTTTTCTGATTGTTGTACTACAAGATACAAATGTGACGACTCGAGCTTTTCCCTGCACATTCCTTAAGCGAGGTTTGGTTGGTTTGGTTCTCGAGTGAGAGGTACTTATAGATATACTCCCAATCGCCGCACAGACTCAAAGTGACCGCCGGAGGGGTGCCATAGCTTGCAATTAGTTTTGAGACGGGGTACCTCACAAACAAGTTGGTGTAATGATGGCATCAGCTTGCTCACAACCATGAGCTTGAGGTTTCCCAGGAACGGAACCAGCAAAATTATCGGTCAGTGGAGGACCATAGGAAGAGCATGCAACATATGCACGTGAATGAACTC
>JBBPRS010000581.1:0-10624 GCA_038093155.1 Boletus huronensis
CTAAGGTTCGAAGAGTGTCCACTCAAAAGTAGGACGAGGACTTAGAGAAGTAAGGGATTCGAGGAGTCAAAGTGTAGAATTCAAGATATGAAAGGAGGTCAAGATGGGAGATCTTGACAAGAGAGATACAAAGGTTTATATACAACGGCCTGAGAATGATTGATACTCAAAAGAATATCAAGGAACATCATAGAACGATTACTAATACAGCCCATGGAAGGAGAAAGAACGTTGAGGAATGTTCGTGTAAGGCGTGAGCAAAGATTACCAAACAGGGCCGAAACAGCTGGTAATTGTGAGAGTTAAAGAGACTAAAGCAAAGTGTAGGCATAGAATGATAAGACAATCGAATAAAACATAACATTACCCCCCTACTAGCGTCAGACATCGCTGATGTTGACCCTACAAATCTACAAAGCCTCCCGCGGGGGACCCAGTCATGTTTGTCATAGCCTCATCGTTGAAATCATTGTAGGAATTGTCAAATTCTGGGGTGGGGATGCGGGGAGGAGGAGGGGGAGGCATGGAACGGCAGTATGGGCAAGGGGCGTGGCGGAGAGAGGAAACCAATCGGGCTGGCATAGCAGTGCGGGGGTGGGAGGAGCCACGAGAAGATCAAGATGACCTAGATGTGGAAGGGGAGGGAGGGGGAGTAGGACAGCGTAAGGGACAATTTCGTTGATTATGGCCTGGACCCCATCACCTGCAGGTAAAACATTCGTAGAATTGACAGGCGGTTTGAGTGTGTCCTAGGTGATGACAGATGAAGCAGGATTCATGGTAACGGGGATGTCCGGAATTAATGGGTATGTTTCCATTAGATCCGGTCCACATGGCTTCCACTCGTTTGGCCATTCTAAGTTCGGTGGAACTGAGAGGGGAGGAAGACGCGGAAGGGGCGGATGGTGTGGATAGTACTGGGTTGCTAGTTCTTCCAAAGAATGTAGGGATGGAACATACATGTCCTATGATACAAGCCTCTGCAAGGCGTTGAAGGTAAATATCCAGATCGTCTAGGAATTCCAGCATGCCTAGCTGGTACATGGCAATGAATAAGGCAGCCTCTTGGTCTCGTCAGATATCAGCCAGGGTCTGTATGAAGCAAGCGATTTGAGCGTCGGGGGAGGAGGGTAAATCGAGAAGGGCCATGCAACAAGTTTGAAGATAAGATCTAAATAAAGCAAAAAGGGGAGACCTCATGTCCAAATAAGATCCAATGGGGGCGGTCATGGATGGGTCTTGTAGATATCTAGTAAGACGGGAGATGTCGTCTTCTGAGGGGAAGTCATCACGAAGGTGGTGAGCGCAAATAGGGACGTCTATGGAGGGAATGCCAGTGGGGACAGTGGCAAGGGAGACTGGGGGAAATTCAGGAGAGTTGGGGCATGGGATGAGCCATATGCCGGAATTCCAGCCAAGGGTGGCAGCACATGAGGAGGGGTAGGATGTATCGTCGATGAGGGTGGGAGAGGTGATGGAGAGGGAAGATTCTAGGACAGAGGATGGTTGGGAGGAGGGTTGGGAGGAGGGTTTGGGAGAGGGGGAGTCGGATTGGGAGTCATTGATGCGAAAAGAGATAGCCATGTTGGTAGTAAGTAGGAGGGGAGTTTAGGTTTTGAAGGCGGAAGGGTTCACCTTTTTATAACCAGTCAAGATGTACTTTGTATTTTTCAAATCCTGTTCTGGGACCCAAGAGTCTGCTTCGGTGAAGTATCCTTTCCACTGAATCAGGTAGGAACATTGATGGATGGAGCCTCTGTGGCATATGATCCAATCAATTTCATATTCTTCTTCTCCTGCAATAAGGTCAGGAGGGGGTGCGGGAAAGTTCGGGCCATGTACGGGGTTTTCACGATAGGGAGATAACAAGGAAGGGTGGAACGTGTTGTGGATTTTCTACGTTCTTGGGAGTCGGAGTTGGAATACTATCGGGGACAGTACCTTAGTGATGGTAAAGGGTCCTTCCCGTTTAGCGGCGAATTTTAGGTTGGAGATAAGTCGTCAGAGGTTTTTGGCTTCAAGCCAAACTTTGTCTCCAAGTTTGAATGGGGTGTATCCTTGGCGTGTCCGGGCCGTCATGACTTGTTGGGCGAGGTCATGGGAGGCAAGTGCTTCATTCCAGGCATTGGAGAGGGTTTTGAGTCTTTGTTCTACTGCCGGTAGAGGAGAGTTGGAGATGAGGGAGGGCAGGGCTCGGGGTTCGTATCCCATCATAAGTTAGAATGGGGATTGGTTGGTGACAGAGTGGGGGCGGCGATTGTGTGCAAACTCGGCATGGGTAATATTCTCGGCCCAAGTAGAGGGATTGTTTCCATAGAAGATTCTGAGGTAGGTTTCTATTTCCTGATTTACTCGTTTGGTTTCTCCGTTGGATTGTGGATGATATGCCGTGGAGAGGGAGAGGTCGTATTTGAGAAGCTTTCCCATTTCTCGTGCAAAGGTGGACATGAATTGTGGTCCTCTATCGGAGATGACTTTGTTGAAGAGTCCGAAGCGAAGGTAAACTTTGTGGAAGAAGAGGGCTGCCATTCCTTCGGCGGAGATGGATTTCTTAGTAGGACAGAGAATTACCCCCTTTGTAAGCCCATGGTTGACCACGACCAATAAGGTGTCAAAGCCAAGGGATGGGGGCAAGTCGGTGATTAGGTCACAAGAGATTTGCTGGAAGGGGTGGGATGCGGAAGATGAAATAGGGGAGAGAGGGGGGGTTGTGGGATGAGTGTTAACCTTGGCTTGTTGACAAGGGGCGCAACCCTCTATATATCGTCGCACGTAAGAGGCAAGGCCGGGCCACCAAAATTTGGCGGCAACTAGCTGTCATGTTTTGACATAACCAGGGTGACCAGCGGTCTTGTGATCATGGCAGTGCTGGATGATGGTTCAACGAAGTTCAGCATTGGGGGGAATGTAGACACGACCTTGGTAGGTGAGGACACCATCTGTAACCTGCCAATCAGAGAGCCATTTGTGAAAAGGGGAGGGGATATCGTCTTTCAGTGATTGAAGGTATTGGAGGACAAGGGGGTCATCAGCGGATTTCCCCTTTATGTGGTTGCGTAGTGCAACATCGATGAGGTAGGTGAAGATGGAGGGGGGTAAGAGGGTAACACCTTCATTTTCATCGCAATTGGTGGGGAGGAGATCGAAGCGACGAGACAGAGCGTTGGGGCCGGAGAGGAGTTTTCCTGGGACATGGATCATTTTGAGGTCGAAATCTGCAAGATCCGGAAGCCAGCCGGCTTGTCGACGATTTAGGTTTTGGGGTTGGCGGAAGTAGGTGAGATTTTTATGATCGGTAAAGACTTGTATGGGGAAGGTGGATCCGTGGAGGTAGTGGCGCCAGGATTTCAAGGCACGGATAATAGCCAGGAGTTCCCGATCATATATATTGTAGTTTCATTCAGCTGGGAGGAACGCTTGGGAGAGATAGGAACATGGGTGCCAATCCCCGTTTTTGTCGGTTTGGAGGAGGACTGCTCTGGAGGCAAACTTGGAGGTGTTGGTAGCGATCGTGAAGGGAGTGGAGAGATCGGGCATGTGAAGGATGGGTTTAGCTAAGAAGAGGGCTTTCAAGGAGTCGAAAGCATTTTGGCAGGAAGGGTTCCAATTCCAGGCGGTGTTCTTCTTAGTGAGATCGAGGAGAGGGCGGGCGACGGTGGTGAAGTCAGGGATGAATCATCGGTAGAAGTTGGCAAAGCCAAGGAAGGATCTGACATCCTTGACTTTCTGGGGGATCGGCCATGAGGCGATTCCATCTAATTTTATGGGATCCATGGCGATTTGGCCAGGTCAGATGATCATACCAAGGTATTTGACCTCGGTGGCAGCGAAGGTGCATTTTTTGAGTTTAAGGTGGAGGTCTAGTTTGGTCATCCATTGGAGGACTCATTTAGTTCTCTCTTCATGAGTCTTCGCATCGGGGGATAGGATGAGGAGATCATCCATATAGATAACTAGCCAACCTTTGGTGATCATATCGCAGAATGAATCGTTCATGAATTGTTGGAAAGTGGCGGGGGAGTTGGTCAGTCCAAAGAACATGACAGTGGGTTCAAAGAGGCCTTTGTGGGTGATAAAGGCTGCTCTCCATTGGTGTCCGTCTTTGATTCGGACGTTGTTGTACCCCCACCTCACGTTGAACTTAGTGAAGATTTTGGCATCTTTGACTTTATCGATAAGGTCCGGGATTAGTGGGAGGGGGTAGGCATCACGGATGGTATGTTCATTCAAGTATCAGTAATCTTGGCAAGGACAGAGGTCTTCGTTCTTCTTTTTGACAAAAAAGAATGGGGAGGCTTGGGGGGAGTTCGAGGGGCAGATCTTTCCACATCGGAGATTTTCCTCGAGGAAGAATTCTGTCGTGGTTTTCTCTTTGGGAGAGAGAGGGTAGAGTTTCCCTACTTTTGGGGAGAAAGACTTGTCGAGGTTGATCTCATGGTCATAAGGGCAGGATGGAGGGATGTGATCAGTGGCCTCTTTGGAGAAGACTGGGGAGAACGAGGAATATTCTGGGGGAAGAGTGGGTTTTGGTTTGGCCAACTTGGCGACCATGGCAAGTTCGGTGGTGGTAGTGATTTTGGAAATAATCGGAGATCCAAGGGGAATAAATCGAGATCCTGCCCGGAGGGTTCGTTGGAGGACTCAGTTTTGGTTCACTCTGACCAGATATTGGGATTTTTCCTCCCAATGGTTATATTTCCATAGATGTTCATCATCGACCGCATTTACGTGGATGTGTTTCAGTGGTCTTCCTTTGGGGAAGGAAGCTGAGTGTCGTGCTGAGTCCTTTTTGTGGGCGAGGAATAACCCTTTTGATTCGTCTAGGGATTCCTTGATGGAGATAGTTCGTTTGGCCCAATTGATGGTGGGGTTAGTTTTGGTGAGCCAGGGGAGTCCAAGGATCATGTTTTCTTTGAGGTGCATAACATAGAAGTCAACTTCCATGGCGATCCCTTCAATGTTAATGAAGAGTTTGGCGGAGAAGCGGATGAGGTTGGCTTTATTTGGGGATCCATTGGTGTTTCGTGCAACAAGGGGTTCAGGGAGTTTTGTGAGGGGAAGACAATGCTTTCTGGCGAATCCCCAATTGAGGCAAGAGACAGAGGCTCTGCTATCGATGAGGGCGTGGGTGTCAACAACTTTAAGAGTGTGGGAGGGGTCTATGACTTGGATGGGAATTTGCATGGAACTCGAGTAGGTTACAGTTACGGGTTTACTCTTATTAGGAGAAGTCTGCGTCAAAGGGACTCTCCTTTTCAAAAATCCTGGGTAAAAGAGACAACTGCAATGTTTTCTTCTTTGTCAGCCATATCAATTAGGGTGGGGAGGGATTCCTCGGATGCTGGTTCTTCGGTGAGTTGTTGCACTTTCTGAGGGGGAGGTTTCTTCTGGGGAGAAGAAGGAAAAGAAGGGCATCATCTGCTAAGGTGTCCGGGTTTTCTGCATCGGAAACAAAGCCCTTTCTCAATACATCGCTTTTTCTCGTCTGAGGTGAGTTTTCCAACTTGGACGATGTCAACATCCATAGCATTGGGGTCAACCGATTTCTTTGGGGAAGAAGTGGGGACGACATAAGTGGTGGTTTTTCCTTCCATGATGAACACGGATCTGTCCCATTGGGTTTGGAAGTGAACGGCCTTTTCCTGCCATTCTTTGAATTGTGCGATATAGGAGGTGAGAAGGTTGGCAGTAGACTGCCCTTTGTCCATAGTGGTTCTGGTAGAAGCGAGCCAGTGGATGGCGTTACCGACGGTGTCGTGATGTTCGAAGGCGAGTTTGAACTCTTTGGTGAAGTCTAAGAAGGTTCCCAGAGAGGGGGTGGTTCCGGTGAGGGCTTTCAGTCGATAGGTAGCAGCCCAAGTGGCTGCAGCGCTGTCTTTCATGTAGGAGAGGGCGAAGGCAATTCTCTTGTTGTCAGTGTTGTACACCTTCTTGTTGACAAGGAGGTAAAGTTTAACAGTGTTCAACCAAGGGATTGCTTTGGCATAGGATCCATCAAAGGATTCGGGTGCTCCAATGCGGAGTTCGACGGGTTTCGGTTGAGTAGACATGGTGGGTCGGGTTGGTGGTGGGATTTGGGTTTGGGTGGTTGTTTGAGGGAGCGTTGATAGGTGATGGGGTGTGGGCTGGTGGGATGGGAGCTGGTGGAAAAGGGAATACTGGGGATGAGGTGACGGTTGGTGGAGACAGGGGAGTAGGTGGTCAAGGTAGGACTAGTGAGTGGGAGAGGTTATGAGCAAGGTCGAGGGCTTAATTGAGGGCTTCTTCCTGTTCGTGTTGGGTGGGGAGCAGTTTGTTGGGGTCTTCCTCTTCAAGAGAAGAGGTGGGAGATTCTGAGTGAGGTTCAGGTGGGGGTCGGGGGCGAAACCACCAAGGGTTAGCGGAGGGTCGTTGGTGGGAAATGTTGGGAAGCTACAATGAAGGTAGTCCACGAGGAGTTTATCTTGACTTTTTGTTATGGATGGTTCAGGTAGGAACAGCTGTAGCCTTTCTGAAGGTCTATGAAGATGAGGGAAGACAGCCTTAGTGGGTCGTCTGTCTTAGTGGATCGTTCCAACTAAGATCAAGAGGGTTCTAGATGCGCAAGCAACTAGAGATGATAACAGAGACGAATACGTCTTGGAGAGTTCTAAGGTTCGAAGAGTGTCCACTCAAAAGTAGGACGAGGACTTAGAGAAGTAAGGGATTCGAGGAGTCAAAGTGTAGAATTCAAGATATGAAAGGAGGTCAAGATGGGAGATCTTGACCAGAGAGATACAAAGGTTTATATACAACGGCCTGAGAATGATTGATACTCAAAAGAATGTCAAGGAACATCATAGAACGATTACTAATACAGCCCATGGAAGGAGAAAGAACGTTGAGGAATGTTTGTGTAAGGCGTGAGCAAAGATTACCAAATGGGGCCGAAACAGCTGGTAATTGTGAGAGTTAAAGAGACTAAAGCAAAGTGTAGGCATAGAATGATAAGACAATCGAATAAAACGTAACACTGCCTGCCCGATGGAGGACAAGTCTTCACGCAGCGCTATGATCTTGTCTATATGTGCGCATGCGTCTCCTCCGTCCTTCAACTTGAGTTCTTCTAGCTGACATCGCATTCCAGTGCCGACCACAAAAGATTGCTTCTTGAAGAGGGAACAGAGAACCATATAGTACTCATGGGCAGAGTTTTGCCCACAAGGTGGATGAAAATAGTATTGGGAAGAGTATTCGTGATCATATGTTACATCTTTGTATCCTTCTTGGTCCAAACCACAAGGTCCTTCACATATTCCTCAACCAACTTGACTTCATCAGGAGTTGTCACCATCCATCCGACCAACTTTCCAGTTGCTGGGTCAATGGGTTTTGTCTTGCTGCCATTGAGGTACCCTGCGAGTCCTCGACTTCCAGCAGCGAGCTGGAGATGGACCTCCCAAGTGGTCCACTCCTTATTGGACACATCAAGCTTTGGTAGCTTGGTCTCCTCTGATGTAGTACTAGCATTTTAATGGATATATGTGCTGTCAGTACAAGTATATATGGATGATCGATTAGAGCACCAGCGCAGGGCTCATAACCTGTAGAAGTATACTGTTACAATTTATACATTTATCTTGTTGTTCTATGCCTACACTTCGTTCTTGTTACCAGAACTCTCACGATTACCAGCTGTCTTGGCCCCATTCGGTAATCGTTACTCATACTTTAAACAAATGTTTTCTAATGTTCTTTCTTCTTCCATGAGTTGTATTAGTAATCATTCTATGGTGTTGCATAATATTCTTTCGCTTATCAGTCATTCTTTGGCCATTGTATATAAATCTTTGTACTTCGCTGGTCAAGATCTTCCCATCTTGACCTCCTTTCTTATTCTTGAAATTCTACACTTTGACTTCTTGAATCCCTTGCTCCTCTAAGTCTTTGTCCTACTTCCGAGTGGACGCTCTTTGAATCTCTGAACCCTCTGTGACGGCTTCATCACTGTCCCTAGTTGCTCGTGCATCTAAAAACCCCCTTGATCTTAGTTGGAACGATCCGCTAAGACTGACGACCAACTAAAAGTTGTCTCTCTTTGTTTTCGTCGACCTTCAGAAAGGCTATGGCTGTTCCTACCCAAACCATCTGTAACAAAAGGTCAAGATAAACTCTTTGTGGACTACCTTCATTGTAGCTTCCAAACATTTCCCAACGATGACCTCCCACTGATCCTCGGTGGTTTTGCCCCCGACCCCCACCAGAACCTTACTCAGAATCTCCCACCTCTTCTCTCAAAGAGGAAGACCCCAACGAACTCCTTTCCACCCAACACGAACAAGAAGAAGCCCTTGACCTCGCTTATAACCTCTCTCACTCACTAGTCCTACCTCAACCACCCACTCCCCCATCCCCACCAACTGTCACTTCTTCCCCAGTATTCCCCATCCCACCAGCTCCCATCCCACCACCTACCTATGCTCCCTCCCAAACTACTGCCCAAGTCCAAATCCCACCTCCACCAACCCAACCTACCATGTCCACTCAACCAAAACCCATCAAACTCTGCATCGGATCCCCTGAATCCTTCGATGGAGCCTATGCCAAAGCAATCCCCTGGTTGAATACTGTCAAACTTTACCTCCTTGTCAATGAAGAGATATACAACACCGACAACAAATGAATTGCATTCGCCCTCTCTTACATGAAAAACGGTGCTGCAGCCACTTGGGCCACTACCTATTGACTTAAGGCCCTCACTGGAACCACTCCCTCTCTGGGAACCTTCTCTGACTTCATCAAAGAATTCAAACTCGCCTTTGAACACCATGACACCGTCGGTAATGCTATCCACTGGCTCGCTTCTACCAGGACCACTATGCACAAAGGGCAGTCTACTGCCAACCTCCTCACCTCTTACATCGCACAATTCAATGACAACACTTCTGTCTCTGGCATTACCGATGAAAACATCCTAATCGCCTACTTCGCTCAAGGAATCCCTGGAACCCTCATGAGATGTATCAACGGCATGGACACTGTACCAACCAAAGTCAAAGAGTGGCAGGAAAAGGCCGTTCACTTTCAAACCCAATGGGACAGATCCACGCTCATCATGAGAGGAAAAACCACCACCTATGTCATCCCCACCTCCTCCCCAAAGAAACCCATCGACCCCAACACTATGGACATTGATATTGTCCGAGTTGGGAAACTCACCCCTGACGAAAGAAAGAAATGTATCAAAAAAGGGCTTTGTTTCCGATGCAGAAAACCCAGACATCTCAGTCGGCGATGCTCTTCTTTCCCTTCTTCCCCCCAGAAGAAACCCCTCCCTCAGAAAATACAACAGCTTACTGAAGAACCAGTAGCTGAAGAACCCATCCCCACCCATATCAATATGGCCGATGAAGAAGAAGACATCACAGTAGTCTCTTTCACTCAGGATTTTTGAAAAGGAGAGTCCCTTCGATGCAGACCTCTCCTAATAAAAGTAAACCTGTAACTGTAACTTACTCGAGTTCCATGCAAATTCCCATCCAAGTCATAGACCCCTCCCATACTCTTAAAGTCGTCGACTCCCATGCCCTCATCAATAGTGGAGCCTTTGTTTCCTGCCTCGATTGCGGATTTGCTAGAAAACACCATCTTCCCCTCACAAAACTCCCTGAACCTCTCATCGCTCAAAATGTTGATGGATCCCTGAATAAAGCCAACCTCATCCGCTTCTCCGCCAAACTCTTCATTAACATTGAAGGGATCGCCATGGAAGTTGACTTCTATGTTATGCACCTCAAAGAAAACATGATCCTTGGACTCCCCTGGCTCACCAAAACCAACCCCACCATCAATTGGGCCAATCAAATGATCTCCATCAAGGAATCCCTAGATGAATCCAAAGGATTATTCCTCGCCCATAAGAAAGACTCGGAATGACACTTAGCTTCCTTCCCTAAAGGAAGACCACTGAAGCATGTCCAAGTAAATGCTACTGATGATGAACACCTATGGAAATACAACCATTGGGAAGAAGAATCCCAATATCTAATCTGAGCAAACCAAAACCAAGTTCTCCAACGAACTCTCCAAATTAGATCTCGATTTATCTCCCTTGGATCCCCAGTTATTTCCAAAATCACAACTGCTACCAAACTTGCCATGGCCGCCGAGTTGGCCAAACCAAAACCTACCCTTCCCTCAGAATACTCCTCGTTCTCCTCTGTCTTCTCTCAAGAAGCCACTGACCATGTCCCTCCATCCCGCCCTTATGACCACGAGATCAACCTCGGTGAATCATTCTCCCCGAAAGTAGGGAAACTCTATCCTCTCTCCCCCGAAGAGAAAACTGCCACAGAATTCTTCCTTGATGAAAACCTCTGATGTGGAAAAATCCATCCCTCAAACTCCCCCCAAGCCTCCCCATTCTTTTTTGTCAAAAAAAAGAACAGGGACCTCCGTCCTTGCCAAGACTACCGATACTTGAATGAACACACCATCTGTGACGCCTACCCCCTCCCATTAATCCCGGACCTCATTGACAAAGTCAAAGACGCTAAAATCTTCACCAAGTTCGACGTCAGATGGGGGTATAACAATGTCCGAATCAAAGACGGACACCAATGGAAAGCAGCTTTTATTACCCACAAAGGCCTCTTTGAACCTACAG
>JBBPRS010000582.1:0-10591 GCA_038093155.1 Boletus huronensis
CTATTTGCACTGTTCGTGTGCCATTCATCTATTGTTCATATGCTGTTCATCCATGCAGCCACCAATGTTAGGTTACCTGCAGCCTGTGTAGCATCCCTGTAGAGGCACTTCACAGTTGTCCCCATGCTTGTGCAGTTATCATGTCCACTCCAGCCACTATGGAGGTGGCCATACCATATATGTTACGGTCATAACAGGTTACATCAGACTTTCCCATAGTCTATCCATTTTTCCTGATTTTACTTTTATTTATTCTTCTAAGAAAAAGGCAGCTTCGGCAGTAAGGCCTAGCAAACAACATCCATATAGTGGAGGGACACTTTTATCTTATCTTATCAGATTAGATTACTCACATGGAGATCTCCGATCATCCACTACGACTCATGCCACAGTCTAGACAACTTGGCAATTCTTTTCCTTTTCCCGATCCAATCTACGATCTGGATCTTTCTCCATATGATTACATTGATTGCACGGTAATCTCCGTTGACTTCTCTTCTTATTTTAATCACCACTCATGCTTCTTTTCCATTTCATCACCATGCCTTATACACATGCTATGCTTCCATTCCAGCACAGGTATTTAATCTCTGTTACCCTAGACCCTACATCAGTAGATCTAGCATATACATGTACATACATACCCATGCATATATAAGCCCAGAGACTACGACAAGGATTTCCTCAGTCTAGTTCTCTTGGGAATTTCCCCCAAAGAGATCCACTCGACCTCTTCTTCTTCTCTCTAAGTCTTTGTTTGGTTGTAGGTTTGCCTTGAGCATAGTTCACTCTTTGGCCATTTCAATATATGTATGTATTATAGACATATTGTAGATGGCTGGCTAGTGACAAACTCTGTTACTTGATCTCCCCCTCCACATTGTCATCCACACTGGCCAATGATGCAAGCACATATGTGGCAACGGCAGTCAGTATTGTATTTGGACCACCACCACTTCAACGCACCTCCAGCATATATATGTATTGGCCTGTCTGTTACAGGCTAACATAAGCAAGTGCTATGCATTAGGATTACAGTGTAATCAAGGGATAATTCTCATTTTTATTGCCCTTATGCTTCTCTTTTCTTATCTCTTACTTTCAGAACACTTTTATCTTATTCTTTTTAGAAAAGGGCAGTTAACTCTGTAAAGCCCAGCACTCATAACCATACAAGGGATGCTATTATTTATCTCTTTCCCTTATCTAATCATATACTACCCACCTGGAGTGTTATCAACTCCACTATGGCTCATATCAGTGATCTAGATGATCCTGATCTTTTATCTTATCTAATCTTTTGGACTTAGACATTTTCCCTTCTCTAGATCTTAGACCTGATCTGTGATCTGATCACAAAGGCTATGTTCTTTCTTATTTATCACATTACTATGCTTCCATCTCACTTCACCTCATGTTTCTCATTAGCTGCCACACCTTGTGTGATCAGCATGTATTTAATCTCCTTCTCACAGCCTTATGGCTATCCATCCCTCTCTTCCATTTGATGCATAGGATTGCATCCATGCCTTTGCATTGTGTATTTCATTAGCTGCCATAGATCCAGATCTAAAGTAGATCAGATTTGCCTCATGTATTTAATCTAGTATGAATATATAAACCCAAGAGCCTAGCACTGGTATCCCCAGTCTAGTTCTCTTTGGATATTTCCCTCCATGGAGTCCCACTCAGTCCCACTCAGTCTCCTTCCCTTGAGGCTAGTTTCCCTCTTGAGACCCTATAGTCTTTAGGTTGTTGGGTTGGTTTGCCTTAGGCTTAGATCAGCACTTTGGAGCCATTTCACTGTTGTCCTCCTGGCCATCCCCATCCTCCCTCTCAACCTCCTATATCATTGCATACAGATGGTCATACTAGCTGTTGAATACCAGCTTTGCACTGCGCACCAATGCCGCAGAGCTGGCGTTCTTGATGTTCCACTGCTATTTTGCACCCTCCAAATCTATACCATAGTGCAACCTTGGGGCCTTCCAGTCTATCAAGCAACATTTGGGTGTTGGCCAGCGAGACAATATGGGGATGCTCACTGAGGTAGAACACATCTCTCGTTTGCATGTTGTATTTGGAATGGTCCATCTGCCAGTTGATCACTGCCACAGGGTCTTGCTGTGTTAAGGAATTATTGCAGACCATGTAGTTGTTGAAGAAGACAATGTTGACGTTGTCTGCCTGCTGTGCAGCATGCCCAAATGCCACCCAGCATTCCATGAGAATGAGGAAAAAGTGCATGAGGTTTGCATGGATCGCAGTCTGGGTGTCTTCACTCATATCCATCCGGCCCTCCATGCTGTAGAGGATGTCTGCAAGCACCATGCCATGATATAGAAACTGGCAGATGACTGTCTCATATCTCAGTGGAATGATGGCATAGGTGGCCCCTCCAGGCTCACCCTTGGTGTTATCCTTCCACTCAATAGACACCTTTGAGCCATTGTTAATCACCCAGTACATCTTCCCTGTTTCTTCTGCGAGGTCATCCATTAAGATCAGTTCGAAGGACAAGAGGGTTCTATAGGAAACCTTGGTGTAACATGGAATG
Organism: Boletus huronensis; assembly: GCA_038093155.1. Lineage (NCBI taxonomy): Eukaryota > Fungi > Basidiomycota > Agaricomycetes > Boletales > Boletaceae > Boletus > Boletus huronensis. The sequence goes on from JBBPRS010000582.1 coordinate 2,558, forward strand.
GGCAGACTAGTCATAGCAGTGAGGAGCAATGGGAAAGTAGGTGGTGGACAGGCTGGTGGCAATCACCAAATCATATATAGTTATACATGTGGTAGATCTAATTGGGTTGGTGGAGAGTGGAGTGAAAATAAATCAATGGCATTACAAGACATCAACCCAAATTTGGCTAGTCCCATTCAGGTTTATTGTCATTGGACCCCTTTTGTTTGCATGTTCCTGAAGTGTTTGTGTGTTTGTGTGTTTGTGTGTTCGCCTGCCATATAATCAATTACAGCTATTACTATTGGCCATGCATCACTCTATCTACATCTGCATGATATTACACATTATGCTGCATCACTGCAGTGAAAGCATGACCAAAGCATATAAATATGCACACAATAGATACTCATCCACAAATACGGGTATACCTCATCTATACCCAACTCCTACACAACCACTATGATGGCCCCTAAGAATGCAAAGGCCACAGGCCAGGAAAGAGGAACAAAGTGGAGAAGAAGAGGTTTTGAGGTTTGTATTCACACCTGTGCCCCATGTAGGAACAACATTACAGGCACCCCACTATGGCTACACGAGGGTACCTCATGCATGTGCCATACTAGGACTACTGGGAAGCACCTGGAATGTAGCAAGGCCTACCCAGGATATGGGACGATCAAGCAGCAAGGGGGTAGCCATCCATCCCATGCTCCAACACAACACAAATTACTTGAGCATATCCTGATGATTCCCTTGTGGGAGCGATTTGCTGATAATGCATATGTTGCATACCTACTCAGCATCTCTGTGGAAGACCTCAACCATATATATGGCATGCCTGAATCAGTGTCTTAGCAACAGGCCAGCAGGTCATTGACAGCCAGGACTGGCAGACATATGGAGGATGATGATAATGGTAATGTCAAAATGGGTAACACCAAGGGAGATGGTCCCATTAGACCACAGACCCAGGATGACTCCAATGACATGGAAGTTATGCAGAGTGAATACAGAGAGAATCAATACATGGCAAGCCAGGAATATGTTTGCGGTCCCTCCATGCCAGGATCACATCTTTCCAGGTTCTACACACTGCTGTCGGATTCACTGATAATGAGGATGCCTGAACCTAAGGTGATCCATAGGACCCTTCAGGTGCTTTATATACCAGATCCATCCCAAGCCCAGGAAGCATTATCACAGGTGCAGGCTGACCTTGGGTTTACCAACCAAATCATCTTAAAGTCCTTGTTCAACCATATGAGGGGTATTATCCCAAAACATATTTGCAAAGTGTAATCCTGTCAGCATGGAGGATGGGGGCTCATTTGAGGAACACAGGGTGAAGGTTAGGATATCAGAATGGGTAAGTAGTTCCAATGTGTTCCGACCCCCCTCCATACACACACACACACCTCGCTAATGATGGCAACACAGCTTTGGATTATGGACAGGTTCTCCATGCTTGCAAAGAACAACACAAGGTTCTTCAACGTATCTTATATGGAATGGAACATCTTCAAGAACAGTATAATGCATGGAGGGGACCACATCCTACACTATGATTGTGTCCTAGGTGGCATGGATTATACCATGGACTATAGGTATATGCACCCTGATGGCTGGAGGACCCAGGGGCATAACACCAATGTTTCACAGATTGATGGAAACCTATGGGTGGACCAACAAAGTTGAGATAAATACCTACACGATGAACATCTGGATCCTCTATCTCAGTGGCCTACTGATGTAGCCACCACCAGCACACATCATTCAAGCTGGATGGAAGGACCCCGACATCATGCTACTTGATTTTATCACCACCCAACCCCCAGCCTGACCATGGCCAAAGACAACAACTGTCAACCTGCATGATGTGAACACTAGCAATTGCATACTGCCCAAGACCATTCTGAAGCGGTCTAACAGTGACTGGGCAGCATATGATTCTCCCAGAGGAGTGACACAAGTGCACCCTAGAATACCTGCAGATGTGCAGCCCACACAAGGAGAAGTGGCTGATGTAGGAGTACATTCCAACATTGCAGACCATTGGAGAGTGGCAAACATTCATCATGAATGGCTCGGTCATTCATACAATACATACCTACCAGCAGCCAGAGATAGATTTGTGGGTGGCCAGGTGTGCAAAGTAATTCTGGTTGTTAAATGAGATCAGGTATGTGTGGGCATTAAATCACTGTGTCAACCAATATGAACAGCGTATTACAATAGGGAGCACCTGTGCAAAGGTCAGCCAGCACCAAGGCCCAGTAAGTTCAGCAAGGCCAATCGGGAGCAGGCCAAGAAAAAGTTTGAGATCTTTGCAACCGAGACCTGGAAGTCCTTGGTCCAGCTGGAGAAGGCACTGGTTGTTGGCACGCTATGTACAGCCCTATTCTGGAGGCTGGACATAGGGGTTATCATGCATAATGGCATGGTCAGCTACTTCATCAACAAGATCAAGTGCAGCATGATCACAAGCCTTTGGCTGTTAGATATGCCAGATGCCCTACATGGTGTCCTACTGGATACACTTGGCCTAAGCCTTTATTGATGGATCCTTGGTGCCAATGATGCACAACATCTGTAGACTAACATAGTTATGTTGTATATCATACAATATACTCATATCTGATTCTACTAGTATATCATTGAAAGTGAAAGTGAGTTGACAAGATTGCAAATGATATGCAATGAATATATGGAAATGAGAAATATACTCACATATATACCATATGGAAATGCACAATGATAAGCTATATGCCATTGTGATTGGTGTATATTTGCACAAATATCAGAATAAATGTATTGCACATTATCATGATTTGATATGAGTTACATATAACTGTACCGAGTTGTATGAATATGAAATGAAGAAGATATATGGAGAGATATAATGTAACAACAACACGAGATGAATATGTCAAGAGATGCGCACATCAACAAGAGTATGAAATGTGCAAAGTATGAGTACCATGAACAGTGTATATGCATACAAAAGTGAATGTGGAAGTTGACAATAGTATGAAATGTGAAATTCTACTACCTTTTTACAAATAGATTAGGGCCACAGGGCAGGTTACAGCCTCATCTCGACATCTAACTCTGTGTAGATCAAGGATTATATGATTTGCCAGTGTGCAGGGCTAAACATTGCATGTAGTCATTAAACTATACTATAGTTATCTAGTGTAATCTACAATATATCTATGTGATCAGAACTGAAAGTTGACATGTAAGTTGATACAATAATAAATGCTATCCAACTATTTCACACAAGTGAGAGATGTGCATACATCTATATATTGTTGAAATGCACAATATGCCAATATAGAGATATATTGGAGCAATAGTTATATATTTGCACAGATCAACAATGACATGTGTTGCACATAATCATCAGTTTATATAACTGAAAGATAAATATATTGAGTGATTTTGAATCCAATCTGATAAGTACATGAGTACAAATATAATGTAATACTAATATGATATGAGACATGTCAACTAATGCACATATCAGTGATACCATGCAATGTGGAGAATACAGGATACTATAATATACCATATATGAGATATATTAAGAGTTGCACATATCAAAGATATAATGAAATGCACATAATATTGCCAGACACTTATCAAATAGCAATACTTGAAGTCATTTGTGCCTAAGCCCATTGTAATATTTGTGCATATACATGGTGTTAGGATGTGCACAAAATTGAGACATTGTGGAAGAATGAAGCACTGCACAAAGCATATATGTGTGATTGTTGTGTTGAGATTTCATAAATGTCTTGAGAATATGCTTGAAAGTTGATATTTACTGGAATGGATTCATACAACAAATTTATCATTTATGCACAAATCATGATATGCATGATTTGTGTGAAACATCACATTTCCATCTTCATCTTCATGTTCAATCAGAATGATTGGTGCAATGAAATGATACAACAAATTCATCATGTTTGCACAAATCATGGTATCAATGATTTGTGCGAAAAATCACATTTCCATTCTGATTATGATGTCCAGTCATGTACTGATAGGGTAATTTGTATGTGAACCTTGTTTATGGTTACTCTGATGTTTGCCCATATTGCTACACATACAAAGAAAAATCTCACAGTCAATAAATCCAAATAACCATCAGAAGCAAATATAGAAGCAAATCAAGACAAACAAATAGAAAAATACTGGTCATACAAAGCTAGACTCTGACAAGGTTTGCACTAATGTACGATAAAAAGGGTAGTAAAAGATGTAGTAAAAAGTGTAGTAAAAGTGGATTAAAAAGTATAGTAAAGAGTGTAGTAAAAGGTGTAGTACAAGTATAATAAAAAGTGTAGTAAGAGTGGACTAAAAAGTGTAGTAGTCTGTACCTCTGTACAGCTATGGCTACAGTGCTATATAGGGGGCCCTTCCTGTAGTACTGTAGCTGGCTATAGCAACTGTACCACATTATACAGCATTGTATAGTTATATTGGGATTTGCTGATGTATGAACCAGCCTGCCTCTGTGGCAAGCAGCTTCTCACAGTCACATTTGCACATGCTGAACAGCATGGTGTGTTTGATAAATGTCTCCACCTCCTTTATTGCACCCTTGTCCAACCATTCCAACAACATGACATATAGCATTTGACACAAGTCGGCAATGTATTCACCCTGTGTTATAGGTGAACATAAGGTGCCATGCACTAGGATTACAGTGTAATCAGGGATAATTTTCATTTTTGATCATTCTTATGTTTCTTTCCTATATGTTTCTTTTAGACACTTTATCTTGACTTCTAAGGAAAGGGCAGTTAAATCTGTAAGATCAAGCAAATCAGTAACACTATACAGAGAGACACTTTTATTTTATCTTATCTTATCCATTGAACTTAGCTTCTTTTCTCCCTTTAGATCTTAGATCAGAGCTAAACCCTTATGTTCCTAGATCAGATCTGTGATCTGATCACCAAGGCTATGTTCCTTTCTTTTTTTCACATTACTATGCTTGTATCTCACATCACCTTATGTTTTCCTCATGTTTCTCATATCCTGCCACACCTTGTGTGTTGTGCATGTATTTAATCTCCTTCTCACAGCCTTGAGGCTATTCATGCTTCTCTTCCATTTGATGCATAGATTGCATCCATGCCTTTGCCTAGTGTATTTAATTACCATCCACAGATTCAGATCTAGTAGATCTAGATCATCCTCATGTATTTCATTTACTTTGAATATATAAACCCAAGAGCCTAGCACTGGAGTCTCCAATCTAGTTCTCTTGGATACTTCCTCCAAAGAGATCGATTTTGTCTTCTCATCTCCTTTCATCAAGGACTAGTTTCCCTTTGATTTATCCTAGTTCTAGTCAGGTTGTTGGTTTGGTTTGCCCAGGCATAGATTAGCCTTTGGAGCCATTTCACCCTGTGCATTATTGGTGAATGTGGGTGGTGCAGATGATATATTTGGAATAGGACAAGAGGTGTCATGCATCAAAGTGCAATGCTTTGTCACTGCACTGCCTTGTCACTGCACTGCCATAACTCTTGATTAGCTCCAAGATAAAGCCAGAGAAATTCTTCAACTGTGATTCAGATATGAGTTTTGCTGCCCTGAGGGACAGATTCTTTGTCCATCACATGAGTCGAAGGAGGTGTGATTAGTGTTCAACCACCAACAATGACCAGAGCTATAGGCACAGATGTCAGAGCCTGTGCATAAGTATAGCACATACTTGTGCTGACCTTGTCGACAGCCTCCTCGTTTCCCTCCATCGTTGCAAACAGAGCACCCATGTATGTTGTCCAAGGTTGAACATATGTCTCCTTTTGACAGCCTTCTCACACTGTTCAATCACCAACATTGCCATCAGTACCACAGAGATAGTCATTTGATAGAAAATCAATTAGAATGATTCAACAAGCAATACGACTGGCGGGCTGCTGCTTATATCAATGATCACTTTGTCCAGCATGATCTTGTTGTTCACATACAACTTCATGATGTCAGACAGCAGGAACTTGTTGAAAAGAGGTAGTTGTATTAGGAAAGACAGTCCATCAAAGATCAGCCCTATTTGAAGCCAATCTATTTTATGTTCCATGAATTCCACCACCTTTGCTGACTCCTGGTCCATGTTCTCTGGCAGCCGCTATGTCAGCTTGATACAATGGGACCTTACATGTAGCCAATATGTCTACATCACAGCCTCATATTTTTTCTTCTCTCCCACTTGTTTCAAGCCAAATTTCTTGAATTGGCTTATTGTAGACATGATGTCTACAAAGTCTGTTGTCCACACATCAAAATAGTGCTTGTTGAGGCACTTGCATTCTATGTCATTGGTGTTCATGGCTGCTATCAACTTGGTGATCATATGTGCAGTCTTCTCATGCAAGGCCTTGATGTCAACCCTGGGAATTTCAAGGAGTAATGAAAGAAAGACCATGTCTTGGGTCATATGGTCTGCAAATTTCTGCATCATCTATAATGGACATCAGGATTGCTACACAAATTCAAAGCAATGCACTTATACTGCCATATATGGGAATCCAGCTGACAAGATGGCCTGCTGTCAGCCTGGCCCCTGATGTTATGCCTTGGAAATGTTTCCAGACGAGTAGCTTCATCACTGCCATATACAGACCCTTGTTCTTTAAAATCTTATACAGTTGTGAAGAAGGTGTCAACTGCAAACACAGCGAGTTGACATGAGCCTGGCATTGCTGGAGTGATATTAGGATTATTATCAAGTAATTTAGGATTATAAAAAGGAAAAGATAATCTAATTAATTCTTATTGAACAGGTTTATTAAAAATTTTACTTAAAAGAATTATGAAAAAATTATTTTATAATATATTTATTATTTACAATAAACCTATTCATTATTCTGAAGATAATTGTAATATCAATAAATTACAAATAATTCTATGTTCTTAAGTATTCATAATTAGAAATTAAAAAAATTGAGCTCAATTTTTAAGTAACATTTTTAATAAACCTGTTCAATAAAAATTAATTAGATTACCTTTTCCTTTTTATAATCTGAAATTATTAAGTAAAATTTATAATTCTGCATTAATTACTAAACCTACTGCTAATATTCCAAAAATAAATTTCTTAGTTATCCCAGATAATTTAACTGAATTCACTATAAAATTTGCTAGAAGATTTCCAATATATACAAAAACAATAAACTTTTAAAAATATAAAGTTTAGCTGGAAAAAAAAAAGTCCTAAGTCTGTCGAACCCACACATAGCATTACTATAGTAATCTGCAAGCATGGCCTTGCGAAACACCATTGCAGTAGTATGCACCCTGTTCCAATCCAGAACCCTCCTTTCCAATATCTCATTGTCTCCAAGTGCTCCAACACATCCTTAATGCAGACGACACAGTTCCACCCAGGTTTCCAGCAGGAATGGGAACCCTTGCAAGAACCTCTACCAACCTTTTTTGGTTCGCCATCTTTGCGATAAGGATGTGCACCAGCAGTTTGGAGGACCCCATGATGTATGTACAAACCTGCTCAAAGCCCCAGACTGGTTGCTGATTCTGTAAGGTATTACTTGAATAATAGTGCATGTCTAGCTTATTTGCACTGTTGCCTTTCAGACTGGAGAGCAGTGCCCAATGGTATTTGTACCAAACAATAATCGGGCAATGTAGTCTATGACCTGATGGTGTGCATGGCTTATATGTCATTGCCACCAGGTGTGGTAGGAGGTCCACCATGAACATATAGGTCTACATAAAGCCTATCCTTGTTGGAAGGCATTTGGAATGGGTGGAGAAGATTGTGCAGTTGGGGGAGTATATAAGGGAAACCACAGACCCGGGGATGAGGTCAATAGGATCCTGGATGGGGATGAGTGATAAGATGTGTGTGAATGGCTAGCACACATGCTGCACTGATATATATATTCATGCCACTATACAAGATCAATGTGGGTGGGCTTGTAACCTGTATTGCTAGCAATATTTATTGGACACCCTAATATAGATAAGGCCTATAATTATATACAGAGCCAGGTCATTTGCTAACCACAG